>SJYX01013426.1:217779-235041 GCA_006410675.1 Oreotragus oreotragus
GACCCCATGAAGCACAGCACACCCTCTCACCCTGTCCATCACCAACTTCCAGAGTTCACCCAAACCCATGTCCATTGAGTTGGTGATGCCATCCAGACATTTCATCCTCTGTTGTCCCCTTCTCCTCCTGCCCTCAATCTTTCCCAGCATCAGGGTCTTTTCAAATGAGTCAGACTGGTTCCAATTCAGGAAAGGAAATGAGTATGTCAAGGCTGTATACTGTCACCTTTTTTTTTTTTAATTTATTTTTTAAATTTATTTTTACTTTATTTTGCTTTACAATACTGTATTGGTTTTGTCATACATTTAACTTCTATACAGAGTACATCATGAGAAATGCTGGACTGGATGAAGTACAAGCTGGAATCAAGATTGCTGGGAGAAATATCAGTAACCTCAGATATGTAGATGATAACACCCTTATGGAAGAAAGTGAAGAAGAACCAAAGAGCCTCTTGATGAAAGTGAAAAAGCTGGCTTAAAACTCAACATTCAGAAAACTAAGATCATGCCATTTCGTCCTATCACTTCATGGCAAATAGATGGAGAAACAGTGGAAACAGTGACAGACTTTATTTTTGGGGGCTCCAAAATCACTGCAGATGGTGACTGAAGACATGAAATTAAAAGACAGTTGTTCCTTGGAAGAAAAGCTATGACCAACCTAGATAGCTTATTAAAAAGCAGAGACATTACTTTGCCAGCAAAGGTCCATCTAGTCAAAGCTATGGTTTTTCTAGTAGTCATATATGGATGTGAGAGCTGGACCATAAAGAAGGCTGATTGCCAAAGAATTGATGCTTTTGAACTGTGGTGTTGGAGAAGTCTCTTGAGAGTCTCTTGGACTGTAAGGAGCTCAAACCAGCCAATCCTAAAGGAAATCAACCTTGAATATTTATTGGAAGGACTGATGCTGAAGCTGAAACTCCAATATTTTGGCCACCTGATGTGAAGAGCCGACTCATGAGAAAAGACTCTGATGCTGGGAAAGATTGAAGGCAGAAGGAATAGGGGACGGCAGAGGACAAGATAGTTTCATGGCATCACCAACTCAATGGACATGAGTTTGAGCAACCTTCAGGAGATGGAGAAGGGCAGGGAAATCTGGCATGAGACCACCCTGGGGTCTCAAAGAGTGGGCCATAACTGAGGGACTGAACACAGCAACAACTGAGCTATCATGACTAAGTTTTCCAAAGCCGGAAATCAGTGCCAGCTCTCTTTGTTTTTATGTGAAACAAGTCTTTTCAGCAATGCTACGGTGTTAGGGATAATTTACTGGCTCTGTAGCTAAAGAATCCACTACAGACTACATGCAAGAGAGACGATGGTCAGCAGAACGTACATTGTCCCGTCACTGTGCCCCAGGAGGTCTTTTTCTACAGGGCCATCCACCATCAGCACACTGAGGCAGTGGGATGTTGGCCACATTGTTTGAACCCAGATAGCCTCCGGTTTGCCTATGTTGCACAGTAATCAGCTGGAAGAGCAGTTACAAAGAAACAGATTTTACCTACAAAGCAGGAAAACACAAGACTGAAAACTATTAAGCTTGCAAAAATATGGAGCTATTTGTCTTCTCTCATATTTAATTTAAATGCGGCTCAGTGGTAAAGAATCTACCTGTCAATGCAGGAAACCTGGGTTTGATCCCTGGTTCAGGAAGATCCCACATGCAGCAGAGCAACTAAGCCCTTGCACCACAACTTTAGCCTGTGCTTTAGAGCCTGGGAGCTGCAACTACTGAGCCCACGTGCCACAACTATGGAAGCCGAAGCACCCTAGAACTCATGCTGTGCGACAAGAGGAGCCTCCGCAATAAGAAGGCCCTGCATCAACACCAGAGAGCAGCCTCCACTCGTGGAAACCAGAGAAAAGCTCACACAGCAAGAAGACCCAGCACAGCCAAAAATAAATGAATAAGTGAAATTCTTTTTAAGAGAATGTTACATAAATTCCAGTAATTAAGACAAAAATTGCTGCTGCTTAGGTCTGTGTAGGACTCTTTCTGAGCTCTTGAACCACCCTGTCCCTCATCAGCAAGAAAGGCCGGTCAATGAGGTGGGAGTAGACTAAAGTCCACTTGGAGGAACCATTTGGAGGGAAGAAAATGACCCCATATCTATGAGGGTCAAATACCACCTTTCATGCAACTCTCAACTTCTCATTCCCAAGCTAAAACCCCTTCGTTTGTCACTTCTTCACATGCATTCATCTGCAAACAAATTTAGCCCTGGTGGCTCAGACAGTAAAGAATCTGCCTGCAATGCAGGAGAGCTCGGTTCAATCCCTGGGTTGGGAAGATTCCCTGGAGAAGGGCATGGCAACAATACTCCAGTTTTTTTGCCTGGAGAATTCCATGGACAGAAGAACCTGGCAGGCTACAGTCCATGGGTTCACAAAGAGTCGGACACGACTGAGTGAGTAAGCGCCCAGCAGTGCAGACAAAAGTTAATAATGATGCATTCAGCTTGTATTCGAAAAAAAGAAAAAAATTAGATCCATTTACACCCTCTAGAGGCCATCATCATTTCACAGAGAGCTCTCTCCCATCAAATGTGGTAAACATATGTTTGTATCATCAACAAGGGTAAGGAGAAAGCTCGCTAATGAATGAGTAATTTTTCCATTATTCAAAAGGAAGGTTGTTTTGCTAAAATAAAAATGACCAAAGTGTAAGTGAGGAAGTCCAATGTGGCTCCATTATCAAGTGGTACATCAAGGGTGGAAACATCGCAGTTAAAAATAACATTCCACCATATATGTGCTCTAATCTGCACATCTAAATATAAAACAACTAGACTCTTCCTGCACAGCAGCATATATTACAAAATGACTCTAAACCTGGCACTTGGCTGCCCACTTCCTGCCCACATTCTGAAAACAGCTTCCCAAAGACAGAGAGCAGGCTGCCTTTTCCTGCATGGTGTTCCAAGCAGGGAGATCAGGGTCTGGCCCAAAGTGAAGACTCAACATCTGATGAGTCAAATGTGCTTCCCAAAGTGCCCACATGGTGGAACCTCTGTTTGCTTCTCACTGAGCTATTAGGTCCCCTTAGCCCATGGTTTTCTGGTTCTTTCATATTCTGATGAGTCTCCTGGGTGTTGGATAGTTTGTTGTTTCATGCTTTTACAGAACTTCCCTAGTCTGTAGGGTTTTACTTCAGTGGGAGAAGCGTATGGAATAAGAACCTAGGTCTCTGTTGCCTGTGACTAAGAAGGGAATGCCCCAGTCCTGGGGACACAGCACAGAGAAGGTTTGGGTGGGACCCTGGGAATAAGGTGGTGCTTGTGGTAAAGAACCCACCTGCCAATGCAGGAGACAGAAGAGATGCAAGTTCAATTCCTGGTTGAGAAGATCCCCTGGGGGAGGACATGGCAACCCACTCCAGTATTCTTGCCTGGAGAACCCCATGGACAGAGGAGCCTGGCAGGATACAGTCCACAGGGTCACAAAGAGTTGGACACAACTGAAGCGACTTAGCACACCCTAGGAATAAGGCTTCACTGGTGGCTCAGATTGTAAAGAATCTGCCTGCAATGCAGGAGATGCAAGAGTCACATCTTCTATCCCTGGGTTGGGAATACCACCCCGCCTCAACCCAAGCCTTGCCCAGAGAAGGGAATGGCAACCCATTCCAGTGTTCTTGACTGGGAAGTCCCATGGACAGTCCATAGGGTTGCAAAGAGTCTGACATGACTGAGAATGCACGCAAAGACACAAGATAATTATTTACATTTACATTACAAGTAGAAAGAGAGTATTTACATAGTATTAGGTACTATATATAATCCAGAGCTGATTTAAAGTATATGGGGGATATACGTAGGTTATATAAGTACAAACGACATCTTTTTATATAAGTGACTTGAGCATCCATAGAGTTTGGTATCTGTGGGGCGTCCTGGAACCAACCCCCCACAGATACACAGGGACGACTGTGCTGGCTTTACACGGCTTTAAATGAGTGCCACTATTCTTTTGGGTGACAGCCACCAGAGGTGACTGCACAGTACCTGGGAGGAATCAAAAACCTTTCCATGATTTTCTAGAACCTTACTACTTTCAAGTGAGACAATGACTGTGCCCTTCTCACCTGACACCCTGACAGTGATGTGAGCCCCCATGCCGGGTGACTTTCCTGCTTCCCTTGACATGAGAGGCAGCAGCCATCCCACGCTGAAAAGAGTGGATTCTAATACACTCATCGTATGTGCCGTTCACTGTCTAATTTGTAACCTCTTAAATTCTCCCCATGAATGACTTCAGAGATGGAGAACAGTTACTTGTCCTGAGCAGAATCAGGCAATTACGGTGGGTTTTCACTGACTACCCTCACCTCTAGAAGATTTGTTTCAAAGGTCTTTTCTTTGGAGAAGAATAAGCAACATTTCAGGATGTCAAAACCCTAAATACCTTAAGATACTGGAAGATAATTTTGGACCTAGGAAAGGAGACAGAATTTGGGATTTTTTTCTAAGCGACAAGAAATAACAACACCACATATTGACAATAGAATCTTTGACTTTGGAACTTCTCAGGAAGAGAGTGAAAGTTGCTCAGTTGTGTCCAGTTCTTTCTGACCCCATCGACTACATAGTTCTTGGAATTCTCTAGCCAGAATACTGGAGTGGGTAGCCTTTCCCTTCTGCAGGGGATCTTCCCAGCTCAGGGATCAAACCCAGGTCTCCTGAATTGCAGGCAGATTCTTTACCAGCTGAGCCACCAGGGGTGCCCAAGAATATTGGATTGGATAGCCTATCCCTTTTCCAGTGGATCTTCCTGACCCAGGAACTGGGTCAACTGGGGTCTCCTGCATTGCAGGCAGATTCTTTACCAACTGAGCTACCAGAGAAGTGAATCTTTGACATTGTAACTTCTCAGGAAGAGAAGATGATACTAAAGAACACTCAAGACTACAGCCATGCTGCTCTAAATCATAAGATTGAGAAGAAGTAGATCCGTCTTGGAAACATACCTTCTTATGAGGTATGAGTGAGTCACTTTGTGTGTAGGATATTGGATATCATCAAATAACAACACTGAACTAAGAGGCACCTTCTAAGTTTTTAATAAAAATAATTTATTGAAGGAAAAAAAGCATGCAATGCTTTTTCCAGCCTAAGGTGAATTATACTATTCAGAATATGTGGAATCTAGAAGAGCAGTGCATATGGATCTATTAGCACAAAAGAAATAGAGACATGGATGTACAGAACAAACATATGGAGTCCAAGGGGATAAGGGGGTTGGGATGAATTAGGAGATTGGGAATTACATGTATACACTGCTGTGTATAAGATAGATAAATAATGAGAACCTAAAATCATTGCAGATGGTGACTGCAGCCATGAAATTAAAAGACGCTTACTCCTTGCAAGAAAAGTTATGACCAACCCCGATAGCATATTGAAAAAAAGAGACATTACTTTGCCGACAAAGGTCCGTCTACTCAAAGCTATGGTTTTTCCAGTAGTCATGTACAGTAGGTGTGAGAGTTGGACTATAAAGAAAGCTGAGTGCCGAAGAATTGATGCTTTTGAACTGTGGTGTTGGAGAAGACTCTTGAGAGTCTCTTGGACTGCAAGAAGATCCAACCAGTCCATCCTAAAGGAGAACAGTCCTGAGTGTTCTTTGGGAGGACTGATGTTGAAGCTGAAACTCTAATACTTTGGCCACCTGATGTGAAGAGCTGATTCATTGGAAAAGACCCTGATGCTGGGAAAGATTGAGGGCAGGAGGAGAAGGGGACAACAGAGGATGAGATGGTTGGATGGCATCACCGACTCAATGAACATGAGTTTGGGTAAACTCAGGCAGTTGGTGATAGACAGGGAGACCTGGTATGCTGCAATCCATGGGGTTGGAAAGAGTCGGACACAACTGAGCGACTGAACTGAATTGAACTGAATGTATAGCCCAGGGGAAAAAAGAAGGTATAGTCAGTCAGTCTGTAGGACATATATTAAGTTAAACTTAAAATGCATTTCAATATAGATTAGGCAAACAATACTGTTTGATTCCACTTATGTGGAATTCCACTTATATGGCCCCATTAGTGGTTCAGACAGTAAAACATCTGCCTGCAGTGTGGAGACCCAGGTTTGATCCCTGGGTTAGGAAGATAGTCTGTAGAAGAAAATGGCAACCTACTCCAGTACTCTTGCCTGGAAAATTCCATGGACAGAGGAGCCTGGCAGGCTACAGTCCGTGGGGTCACAAAGACTCAGACATGACTAAGTGACTTCATTTTCTCTTTTCACTTTTATATGAGAGAGCTAGAATAGCCAAATTCATACAGTTAGAAAGTACAGTGGTGGATGCCCAGGGCTGTGGGGTCAGGGGATGGGAGTTAGTGTTTAATGGGGACAGGCTTTCATTTTAGGAAGGTGAAAGGTTGGGGGGATGGATGATGGTAAGAACTGTAAGCAGTGTGAAAGCACTTAGTCTCATTGAATTGTACAGTTAGATATGGTTAAATAGTAAGCTTTATATTACATAATTTTTACTATAATAGAATTGTTTAAATGAAATAGATTAAGTAGCTGTATTACACTGGGAATAAGTTATTTAACTGAGCAAAAGTGCCTAGATTCCTACAAGAAACTTGGAAAAGTGTTTGATTTAGAAGGATAGATGAGCTTTACTATCACAGTTTTCCTCTAAAGGTGGTGTAGGTAGCAGATCATCACTTAATCCAGCTCTGAAAGAGTCCACTAAGCACCCCAAAATTGCTAATTGCAAAGGGAGGAAAACATATATGTCTGAGTCATTTTTACTGTGATCTGAAACGCTCTTTTGCTGGCCACTTTTGAACATGTTTGGCATTCGCCTGTGTTAGTTGCTCAGTCGTGGCTGACTCTTTGTGGTACCATGGACTATAGCCCACCAGGCTCCTGGAATACTGGACTGGGTGGCCATTCGTTTCTCCAAGAGATCTTCCTGTCCCAGGGATCGAACCCCGATCTCCTGCATTGAAGGCAGATTATTTACCATCTGAACCATCACCTTTCAACTTCAGACATTCATCTGCAGAGGCCCCTCCATCTGAGACTCCAGTTACAGGGCCACCTGGTCCTCAAAAGAACACTGGACAAGAAGACAACTCGGTTGCTACCACCCACACCGCACGCTATGGGTTGAAAGTTTGTGTCCTGCCGAAATTGAAATCTTAACCCTCCGTGGGAATATATTTGAAGATAAGGCTTTTATGAAGTCATTAAAGCTAAATGGGGCTTCCCTGCTGGCCCAGTGGTAAAGAATCTGCCAGCAATGCAGGAAATGTAGGTTTGATCCCTGGGTTAGGAAGATCCCCTGGAGAAGGGCATGGCAACCCACTCTAGTATTTTTGTCTGGAAATCCCTTGGACAGAGGAGCCTGGCAGTCCATAGGGTTGCAAAGAGTCAGACACAACGAAGCAAGTAACACCCAGTAGGGTGGAGGGTGGGGTGTGTGTGTGTGTGTGTGTATGGGCTTCCCCTGTGGCTCAGCTGGTAAAGAATTCATCTGCAATGTGGGAAACCTGGGTTCAATCCGTGGGTTGGGAAGATCCCCTGGAGAAGGGAACGGCTACTCACTCCAGCATTCTGGCCTGGAGAATTCCATGGACTGTATAGTCTGTGGGGTCACAAAGAGTTGGAAATGAATGTGTGTGTGTGTGTGTGTGTGTGTGTAAAACTGAATCACTCTGCTGTACATCTAAAACTTTACTATACTTCAAGTTTTAAAAAAGGCACAGAATCTACTCTCTCATGTGCTTCGTTTTCTTTTTTATCTAGTGAAAGGCAGTGGAGAAGAAAAGAAATGAGCATTTTTACCAAGGCAGGTTTCACATGGATTACCTGTAAGCAGGAGATGTCATTTGCAGGGATCAATGCAAAATGAGCATGCAGAGGCCCTTGTGTAAAAACTGTTCAGAATTTCCAGACCAGGGCAAGACTGCACTGATTCGAGCACGCGCTTTTCTGAATGCTGGGACCTGAAAGATGCGTGGGCTTCCCTGCCCACACACTCTCAAGATTCTAGAACATGTTTCACTCTTGCACCTGGCTCCTGCATCGAAGTCCATGACTTTGGAGAGTTCAGGGTGAACTCCCTGTCTGGCAGCCTCTCACCCCGTGTCATAGGAAGGGCTGTGACAGTGACCAGTGCTAGGGGCCGAGGGAGGGACCTCTCAGGGGTCTGCGTGCATTTCCCATCTATGATGGTCCTTTAGGCCTGTTAGCCCCAGGATGCCCACCCAAAGGGAAACAGAAAACAAAGGCACCTCCATGTCCACATGGATTCTGCCTTTCACTGTAGACAATGCAGGTGGAGACCATGTCTTCACAGACAGTCAGGTGGAAATTGACTGTTTTCTCCTCATGGCCCAGAAGCCTATGTCTCCTATCATATGATTCCAGCAGAAGTTATTAAAATTCACAACTGTGCTGCCATGAGCTATTTCCTGTTTAGTCACTTTCTTAACCTCCTTTTCCCATTTTGCATTTCCTTTTACAGGATGCAGTCCTGTGGGGTCTCAGAGATAAACTCCGAAAGAATGAGAGCCACTGACAGTGTTCTCCATCAAAGGTCTGTATGTCGAAGCTTCAGGGATGAAGGAACAGCCCCTGGTGGTGGGAACCTGTTTGTTTTAAAAAGTGAGAAAGCTCAGTGCTGTTGTGATTTGCATGCAGAAGAGCTCAGGTCCTAGCAATTATTTCACAAGGCAGTGTCCAGTCCACTGATGGCCAAGGGCTCAGCCTCACAGTCTGGCAAGGCACTAGGAATCTACAGGAGGGAAACCAAGAGAGGGAAAGAGGGGTGCTCCGGCCTTCCACAGCTACCTCCAGCCCACTCCCTTCTGCCCCATTGTCCTGAGGATGCCCAGCTGCTGCAGAATAGCTGGGAGGGAAAATCAACAAAGGATCGCCCCCCGCAACTTTCAGCAGGATTTATTGGTGTTTGTGTCTTGCGGCTGCAGCTGCCTGTCAGGGTGATGACACATGATGGGTGATTAAAGTGCGTGTCCTTAAATCAAAGCTGAGCTGATGGTTGGAACAGGCAGTAAACAGCCCTGGGAGCTTGCTTATCCCTCCAATGACAGGACCTTATTAGGACAATAGGGAAGCTATTATCCTAATAAGAGGAAGCCTTGTATCCCGGAACCTTCTTATGTTTGCAGGATTTACCTGAGCTCTTTATGGATGGCTGAGAATGTAGCCCCATTCATCCTAGTTTGCTGGGCATCTGTGTGGCCTCTGTGGACCCCCGCCTCCACCCCTCCCGCAGGGAGACCCGTGGGGTGAGGAACAGGCAGGGAAACTTTGCCTGACGCCCTGAGCATGGTCTGCCTCTTCCTGTGTCTCTCTCCATGTTGGTGCTGGCAGGAAGGATGGCCAAGGCAGTCAGAGCTCATAAATTTTCCTTCTCTTGATCCCAGGAGTCAAGGGGTAAAGAAGACATTGCATGTGAGCCTCACTGAGCAGGGAAAGTACACCTCGGATTTGCTATGGGTTCCAGGCCCCTCATTCTTCTGAAATTGGGCGGACCCATGATGCTTTCTGCTGTCACACTGACCTCGTCATGAGTAGGATGGGGTGGTGGAGGGAGAACAGTCTTCGAGCTCCAGTGAGAGCCAGGTTCCTATTCCCTTAAAGATTCAAGAAGAATGTCTAGAGCTTCCCTGGTGGCTCAGTGGTAAAGAATCCACTTGGCACTTCAGGAGACACAGGTTTGATCCCTGATCCGGGAAGATAACACATTCCTTGGGGCAACTACGCCTGTGCACCACAATTATTGAGTCTGTGCCTTAGAACCTGAAAACTGCAACTTCTGAGTCCACGAGCCACAACTACTGAAGCTCTCGTGCCCTAGAGCCCACACTCTGCAACGAGAGAGGTCACTGCATTGAGAAGCCTGTGCGCCACAACTAGAGAGTAGTCCCCACTTTCTGCAACTAAAGAAAAGCCTGTGTAGCAATGAAGACCCAAAAGAAAGAAAGAAAGTGAAGTCGCTCAGTCGTGTCCGACTCTTTGCAACCCCGTGGACTGTAGCCTACCAGGTTCCTCCGTCCATGGGATTTTCCAGGCAAGAGTACTGGAGTGGGGTGCCATTTTCCTTCTCCAGAGCAGATGATAAAAAGACCAAGTAGCTGAACAGGGGGATCTGTAAGTACCTTGTCTGGCCAAAATGCTGGGAGTAGGACAAGAGCAGGTGAACCTGCACGATGCTGTCCGGATGTCCCAAATCTCCCGCCCACCTGGCTCCCCTGCCGGAAGGGAAGGGGTTCCCTCACTGCCCGCGTGGGTCCAGGGAAGCCCTGCTGGCTGGCAAGCCAGAGCAGTGTTTCTGGGCAACAGACAGCACGTTGCTCTTCTGACACCTTGGGTGAGATTCTGCTCCTGCTGCTGCTGCTGCTAAGTCACTTCAGTCATATCCAACTCAGTGTGACCCCATAGATGGCGGCCCACCAGGCTCCCCTGTCCCAGGGATTCTCCAGGCAAGAACACTGGAGTGGGTTGCCGTTTCCTTCTCCAGTGCATGAAAGTGAAAAGTGAAAGTGAGCGACTGCTCAAGTCNTCATATCCAACTCAGTGTGACCCCATAGATGGTGGCCCACCAGGCTCCCCTGTCCCAGGGATTCTCCAGGCAAGAACACTGGAGTGGGTTGCCGTTTCCTTCTCCAGTGCATGAAAGTGAAAAGTGAAAGTGAGCGACTGCTCAAGTCCTGTCGGACTCTTAGCGACCCCATGGACTGCAGCCCACCAGGCTCCTCCATCCATGGGATACTCCAGGCAAGAGCACTGGAGTGGGGTGCCAGCACGTGACCTCAACTAGATGCCAGCACTTCCTCTCACCAAGGAGCAGGGGCCCCTGGGGTGGGGCCTGAGTGCAGGGCTGACACACAGTGTTGTCCTGATGTTAATTCTATGGCCGTTCTGGCTCCATGCTAGGTATCCATCCTCTGGGCTTATCCAGGAGGGAAAAGGCTTAGAAAGGGCTAGAATGCTTTCTTAGGTGGAGAGGGTGGGATGGATGGAGCACAAGGGGACTGGACAGAGTAGATTCCTGCCCGATGGAACGGGTGCCCCCAGCCAGCAGAGAGCTGTTTGGCGGCCTGGAGGTTGGCACGGGTGCCTGCACTGAGACCAAGCAGGCAGGGGAGACCAGGGACAAGAACCCTGTTCTCAAGACCCAACACAATCAAAAATAAATAAATCGATAAGTAAAAATTATATTAAAAAGAAGAATGTCCGGGGGAGGGAGTGAACAGGGGCAAGACTTCCATACCCACCTTCCAGATGTCTGACAAGGAGGAGGGTTCAGCCCTAGAGACTCTGGGCCAGGTGTGCCCTGCTCAGAATGTGGGGGCAGGGAAAACCTGAGGTGGAGAGAAAGCACGGAGCAGTGACCCAGACTGAGGAGCAGAACCAGAAAAGCAGGCACAGGGAATGCGTGTGGCCTGCGAGGGCAAAGATGTAAACCTGAGCTCTTCACTTCCTGCTGTGGGAGGAGTCCTCTGGACACTGAGTTTTTAAGGCTAACACCGGAATTCTCAGGCAAACCAGGACTAGCTGGTCAGTCTATATATATGAACTTGAGTTCCTCTTAACTTTCAGGATATCAGTTTTCTCATCGGAAACACAGCAAACAGAATGAGTGACCCAAACTGCAGCCCTGTTGGAAATGAGCATATATTGAAAATGTCTAAGTATGTTTTGTAGAACAATGTAGGAATTCTATCATAGTATTATAAAAAATATTTATGATATTTCAATTGGAATAAGAAGCCTGTAGAAGTAGTGAGTTCTCCATCAATAGAGGCATTCAAATCAAAGCTACATGAGCTTCTCACTGGGTTGTTGGAGGGAGTTTTTGAAGCCTCAAGCAGGACCAGGGGACCCTGGCGGGGACCAAGCAGGTTCCCACCACCAGTGAGGGGTCCCTCACTGCTGGCGACTTCAGACTTCCTGGATGGAGGGTCTGCAGCTTGGTGAACAAGGAGGAGCCAATACTGCAGGAGGTTCCTATAGGCTGTGCATGAATTTTGTTGTCACTCTGAAAGGTGGAGTGGGCCAGGACTCCAGGGGCAGGGGTGCAATAGCACCTCTCTTTGCAGCTTGGGAGGCTGGCTTTGCACCTTCAGGGCACCCACGCTTGAAGTGGCTGATGTTGACTGTGCAGCCACTGGCGTGATGGAGATGAAGATGGGAGCCCCAGGTGGGGAAAGGCCAGTGCCTGTCTGCAGGGCCAGAACCCAGAGGTGGTGCTGGCTCCCAGGCAGGAGACCCCAATCCCTCCAAAGACTGTATAAAGGTTGGCCCTCAGAGCCAGACCACTGGCACTGTGTGTTGGGGTCAGGAGGCTTCCACGCACAAAGGGTCGGAGGTCTCAAGTGTGGCAGAGCTGATCCAGGTGAAGGCTGTGGTCTCCTTGTTGATTTTTAAGCCCAAGCAGTGTCACCTCTTGATTTTGCAGACTCTACTCACAGTGACCTTCACCTCTTGACTTTTGCATTTAAGTCTGAGACTGTGCATGTACCTGCAGGATTCTTCAATTCCAGTGGCCAGGCAGCCAGAATGACCTAGGGAAGGCTAGGATTTCACTATCTCTGTTCTGAGCTGCCAGGAGCCAGCGTGAGGAATCACACCCATGACAAGGTCGTGAGGAAGGAAGCCTGACAAAAACGCTAGGACGTGATCAACCTTCAGGGGTTCCCCCTGGAATTTCCTGACCATCCACCCCCTTCCCCCCCAAAAAAATTAGAATCTGCCGGCCTTTGTACTCTGCTTTCCCACTCTTCTGATATTCTCTGGAAAAAGTCAAATCAGGGCTTTAGTCTTCTGCATTTGAAAGGGAAGTTTCAGTTAAACCCCCTCTGATAACTCTCTAGCTTGCCTAACAGGTTCCCCGGACCTCTTACAGCTTGTGAATTGCTTACAGCCCCCCAACCTCGAGAGACACAAAGCTTAAAAGCATCTTAAAGATACAGAGCCTTTTTCTAAAGAGTTAAAAATTATATTGGTAGAGGGTTTTCACTGTTGACTCAATGACTGCTGCCAGACCTCCATATTCTTTATCTTTTAGGCACCTGGAAGGATGTTAATCAATGTAAACAGGATATGGAAAAAGATATATAGTAGTTTTGATGTTAGCAACACTAGACTTTTGAGTTAATTACTTTTCTTTTGTTGTAAATCACTGTACTCCTTTTACTTGTTATAAGTCGCTGTATCTTTGCTATGTAAGAATGTAATTTTATTTAGTGCTTCCTGAGAGTGGCACCAGACTTTGGGAAGATCAACACAAATAAGTCTTCTGGTTGACAAACCCTTATCAGGAAAAAGGCTGTAAAATGTTAATTGGCCCTTTAGGCCAGAAGATGATGTAAATCACCTAAGACTTGTGTATACAATTAGGTATGTAGAGAGAAAATCCTAGCTTTGATGTCTGGGCTGCTAATGATGCATAATTTTGTATTACCCATTGATCTCTATGTACAATCAAAAGTATAAAAGGCCTTCTGAACAATAGAGGCCGGAGCCAGTTGCTGGACTGGTTTCCCCCTGTCTCTCTCTTTCTCCTCTTTACTCTGATTTCAGGCTTAATTCCCATCTGGAGCGGGTGGCTCACCGTGTCTACTTACTTGTCCTGGCTTCTAAGATCCATGAGAGAGAGAGCGCCCAAGGCGGGGCACTCTCCGATATTCAAACGGATGCCGGCGGTCCAATGTAGATGGTGCAAGCTCCTTGTCTAGAACTTTATTGGCCTTTCCCGTAAGCCAAGTTATTCAGCCTCTTTTCTCCACTTAATTTTCCCACTACACTATTTCTTCCTAATCTAATCTTATATTAATAAATAAATAAGTCTTTCCTTGCCAACGCTGTCCACGCTTCGAATCACTCTGGTTCCACCAGGGCTGGACCCCGGCACTGAGCTTCATTCAGTCAGCATCTGGGAACCCCAACAGTATTCCTGTGTCTGTATCTCTGAAACACTCCTACAGAGGTGAAAGGTTTTGGTGTTTTAAGGAAAAGTCGGGGGCAAACTCCGGGAAACAGTGAGGGACAGGGAGGCCTGGCACGGAGCAGTCCATGGGGTTGCAAAGATTCAGACACAACTGAACGACTGAGGGATGATAACAAAAATGTGTGCTTGTGTTAAGAATCTGTGAAAAGGGAGATGAAGACCATCAAGGCTAAGGAAGGACAGGTGGAAGTGGGAATGGCAGGTGTAAAGAGAGACGAGAAGGTATATTGCACTGCAGGGCGAGCTGGAGATAAGATTTCCGTTATCTTGGTGCATCGTCTGTGGTTTGCTTTATAATAGTTTTAAACCTCCATACTCAAAGTGGACATGTGTGATGAACGATTTGCTAACACAGTGCCCAGTGCAAGCGTGTCACATTTCCTTGAGAAGAGTCAAGCCAGAAGAGCTGAGTCCCCAGCCAGCCTCATCGTGGCCTCCTTTTATCTCTGCTGCTGATCAGGGAGAGGGTGACGCTCACAGGCAGGCACCATTGCAGCGCCCGTGATGGCTAGGCTGCTGGCCGCTGGGCTGTGTGGGGTCAGGCTGGTGCTCCCAACCTCACAAGTAGTGAGAACATTTGAAAGATTCATGAAAAGTGATGGCCATGAAGGCCGCTGGAAGTCATTAAGCACTGCTTCCATGAAGGGCTACTGCTGCACGTTCAAGACTCGGGTGGTAAATGGATGAGAGGCTGGGTTGTGAGCATGCGTACTGGCCCCGGCATCACCGAGGCGAGGCCTCCAGACTCTCAGTACCAGACAGCTTGGAAGGGCCAGATGAGCCTCAGAGCTCGCCTAGGGTCAGCAGAGGGCCCCCTGCAGCTGCACCCCAATTCTACATCTGTCCTTCTTTCTGGCCTTCCTCAGCCTTCTGGCTAAGACCAAGTGTAGTGTGGGGGCTTCCCAGGTGCCTCAGTGGTAAAGAACCCGCCTGCCAGTGCAGGAGACACAAGAGATACAGGTTCCATCCCTCGTTGGGAAGATCCTCTGGAGGAGGAAATGGCAACCCACTCCAGTATTCTTGCCTGAATAGTCCCATGGACAGAGGAGCCTGGCGGGCTACAGTCCATGGGGCCGCAAAGAGTCAGACATGACCGAATGACTGAGCACATAGGTGCTAATTCCAAGTGCTCTGCGGCCAGCTTCCTGCACCCAAATACAGGAGGTATTAAAGCATATTTCTATCTTTAAAATGGGGTCCTAAATGAAAAGGCAGCAAAGCCCGAGGACCTGTTGAGAACATCCTTGGTTCTAACTCTGTATAAATGATGTCAGACTTACAGCCTGTCAGGATGGATGACTTCCTAGAGGCAGACACTGTGGTTGTGGAGCTGCAGGCAGATGGAGAAACCCAGTCCTTCCTGGGCTGCCGGCCACTAGCATCAAAGTCTGTTAGTCAGAGTCCTCTGGGAAAGGGAGCCGATCAGATGGCTGCTTCTGCTAAGTCGCTTCAGTCATGTCCGACTCTGCGACCCCATAGACAGAAGCCCACCAGGCTGTCCCTGGAATTCCCCAGGCAAGTATTGGAGTGGGGTGCCATTTCCTTCTCCAGTGCATGAAAGGGAAAAGTGAAAGTGAAGTCACTCAGTTGTGTCTGACTGTGACCTCATGGACTGTAGCCTACCAGGCTCCTTCATCCATGAGATTTTCCAGGCAAGAGTACTGGAGTGGGTTGCCATTTCCTTCTCCCGATCAGATGGAGGTACAGGTAAATTTGTCTTGAGGAGCAGGGTCATCATAATGAAGGCTGGGGGCAGGCTGGAAGCAGGCTGGAGACTCAGGGAACGGTCACCTTTGGAGCTCTAGTGAGAAGGTAGCCCGGAGGCAGAAGTACTTCTCCCTCTGGGCAGCTCCATCTCTTTTCGTGAAGGAGTTTCAACTGATTGGATGAGGCCCAAAGCAAGGGTCCCTAACCTCCGGGCCACAGAATGGTACTGGTCGGTGTCCTGTTAGGAACCAGGCCACATAGCAGGAGGTGAGCAGCAGGCTAGTGAGTGAACCTTTGCCTGTATTTATAGCCACTCTCCATTGCTCACATTACCACCTGAGCTCAGGTGAACAAGCTCAGGGCTCCCACTGATTCTTCATTATGGTGAGCTGTATGTTTATTTCATTACATATCACAGTGTAATAATGGCAGAAATGAAATGCACAATAAATGTAACATGCCAGAATCATCCCCAAACCAGCCCCTTACTCCCGCCCTGGTCTGAGGAGAAAAGTTGTCTTCTGTGAAACTGGTCCCTGGTGCCGAAAAGGTTGGGGATGGCTGCTATAGAGGGTAATCTACTTTCCTTAGAGTCTATTGATTCAAATGTTAATCTCATTGTGATGCTGGAGAAGACTTGAGAATACCTTGAACAGCAAGGATATCAAATGAGTTAATCTTAAAGGAAATCAACCCTGAAGACTCACTGGGAGGACTGATGCTGAAGCTGAAGCTCCAATACTTTGGCCACCTAATGTGAAGAGCCTGAAAAGACCCTGATGCTGGGAAAGACTGAGGGAAGGAGGAGAAGGGGGCAGCAGAGGATGAGATGGTTCAATAGCATCACTGACTTAATGGACTTGAATATGAGCAAACTCCAGGAAATAGTGAAGGACAGGGAAACCTGGTGTGCTACACTCCATGGGGTTGAAAAGAGTTGGTCACGACTTAGCAACTGAACAACAACTCACCCAAAGAATCCTTTCCTAGAATCATCTAGACAGGTATTTGACCAAAACTGGGCACCATAGCCTAACCAAGTGGACATACATTAACTGTCACAAACTCACCACTGGCCAACCTGGCACCACACACACTGCTGCTGCTGCTAAGTCACTTCAGTCGTGTCCGACTCTATGTAACCCCATAGACGGCAGCCCACCAGGCTTCCCCGTCCCTGGGATTCTCCAGGCAAGAACACTGGAGTGGGTTGCCATTTCCTTCTCCAACGCATGAAAGTGAAAAGTGAAAGTGAATTCGCTCAGCCATGTCCTACTCTTAGCGACCCCATGGACTGTAGCCCACCAGGCTCCTCCGTCCATGGGATTTTCCAGGCAAGAGTACTGGAGTGGGGTGCCATTGCCTTCTCTGACCACACACACTACACCATGTTTATTCTCTGAAAAAGACAATATAGCAGGACCATACTTCCACTTAACATGATGTAGCTATCTTATCAGAGAAGGCAATGGCACCCCACTCCAGTACTCTTGCCTGGAAAATCCCATGGATGGAGGAGCCTGGTGGGCTGCAGTCCATGGGGTC
>SJYX01013426.1:235231-262124 GCA_006410675.1 Oreotragus oreotragus
GCATTGGAGAAGGAAATGGCAACCCACTCCGGTGTTCTTGCCTGGAGAATCCCAGGGACAGGAGAGCCTGGTAGGCTGCCATCTCTGGGGTCACACAGAGTTGGACACGACTGAAGTGACTTAGCAGCAGCAGCAGCAGCTATCTTATGGAAGAACACCCATGTGTGCCTACTCAGTCCTATCCTACTCTTTGTGACCCCATGGACTGTAGCCCTCCAGGCTTCTTGTCCATGGGATTTCCCAGGCAAGAGTACAGGAGCAGGCTGCCATTTCCTTCTCCAGGGGATCTAGCTTCCCAAACCAGGGATCGAACCCACGTCTCCTCCATCTCTTGCATTAGTATGCAGATTCTTTACCACCAAGCTACCTGGGAAGCCCCTGTGCTCCCCCAAAACAGTCCCTAAAATCAACAGCTAAATGGAGAGATGCGAGCATGTGAACACCTAACACCTGGGTGCTGGAATCACTTGGCTAAGCATGTGAAGTGAAGTGAAGTGAAGTCACTCAGTCGTGTCCGACTCTTTGTGACCCTGTGGACTGTAGCCCACCAGGCTCCTCTGTCCATGGGATTCTCCAGGCAAGAATACTGGAGTGGGTTGCCATTTCCTTCTCCAGGGGATCTTCCTGACCCAGGGATCGAACCCAGGTCTCCTGCATTGCAGGCAGACGCTTTAACCTCTGAGCCACCAGGGAAGCCCCCAAGCATGTGAGGATTTACATAAATAAGTGGGGAAAAATATATAGTTAAAGGCCCACTGCTCACACCCTCTCTGTCTTTCTGATGCAGCCACATCTGGAGCCGCAAAGAGCAGATGGCTGGTCACTGCTCTGGTGGCCACAGGCTCCCCTCCGTGACCCACGCTTGCATTACAAATGTTCATCAGTATTCTCATGCACTGTCTTTGGACATGTCCTAACATGAGTTGTTCAGACTGTCCCTGAGGAAGGTCAAACCTGGGAGTCCCCAGGAGAAAAGTGAGCTTGTAGCCCAGATACCTGCACACAACATGGCATTAACTGTCACAGGGGAATTGCCAAGCCTCCCCTTGCCATAAGCTTATTTCCATGCACCTGTTCAGGAGGCGAATGACAGACCAGATGAATTGGTGGAGCTTATGATAAAACTGGTATGGTTTTATTTATTTACCAGGGAACAATTAAAATCGGGGTATGGATTAGTAGTAAAAGCCTATTAGCTTAATCTACAGAGAGCAGAGTTAAAGACTGCCAAGGCAATTAGAAAATTAGAGGGAAATTCTAGAAAGAAGGGAGTCACAGAGAGTAAAAGTCCCAATATTTTCATATATTATCTGCCCAAATCTTGGATGACTACTAAACAATGCAAAAGGTCACAGGGTGACCAAGAGGGGGCTCCTGTGGGCAGCTAGGCAGTGACCAGGTGGGTCTGCAGCATCTCAGTGGATGCCAGAATGGAGGGCGACAGATAACTGAGGACCCAGAGTGCTGGTACCACCACCCCCAGAAACCTTGAAACATCAGACTACCCCGAACTGGCAAAAATAACTTCAGCTGCTGAGTAGAAGGGTGCCTCCAAACAGAAGAAGGAGGAAAAAGAAGTAAGGAGGGAAAACAAATGTTCTTTCCCACAGAGGAATACTAGTCTGGTGACACTGAAAAGATGCTGACTTGGTGTCCTTCACTCTCCGTCCGCCAGGGACTGATCCCGCTCTGGGATGTGCCTGAGGTCCTCAGCTTGCCATTGACCCTCAGCTGTCATTCCTTCACAGACCTCTCCTCCCCTAACCCAGAGCAGCACGCTGGATGAATTCCAGTTTAGACTGGGTTCCTTAACCCAAATAGGACCCCTCCATCCCTCAGGGGTGTTGTGCTCAGCCTGACTTGCTGGGAGAGGAGCAGTGATGGTGGAATTGAGCCCCATGACCTGCTGCCTCCTTCCTATTTAGTTTGGATGCTTCCAGCTGTAAATGAGAATACCCTGAGCCATACTGGCTGAGACAGCAAAGCCATCAAATAACTGGTCCTCTCAGACAATGATGAAATCGGAGGTGGGGAGATTGCAAATGCAGTAGATTAGGGACAAATCTCTACTTTTCTGTTTTTCTTTTTAACAGTAGAAAAAGCACACAATTTTATTCAATTTTACATGCACAGGAGTTCACAGGAAAAAAAATGAAGCTCAAAGAAATGGCTAGACTCAGGGGCTTATGTATCCTTTTAACAAAAAAAGAGGGGTTGGGCTTAAAGGGTCGATGAATTATGAGGAAGTGGCTAGGAAATACACTTGATGGAAAACAGGGACTTTTTTTTTTATTCTACCTTCCTTTATGTTTGGTTTTATCCTCAAGAAAATGCCAGTGTCACCACGAATCAAGGTGCCACCTCCAGATAGGGTCAAGAATTAAAAGATGTGTATCTCTTGCAGAGTCTACTATGAAGACTAGGGAAATCTTTTCAGAATGATCACACATCTCGTCTACATTTCATTGACCAAAATTGGTCACATGCCCATCCTTAAACCAATCGTGCTCAAAGGGAATAGGCTGCCCTTGGTTGGTTCAGACTAGAGTTCACATCCACCTGTTCAGACAGGTTGGGATTTACCTGCTGGGGCAGGTGACCTAGCTGCTATGATTGTTATGAGTCAAACATAAAACTTAGCCAAACATCTCTACTGTCACTCAGTGCATGCAGGGACATCATTAAAAAGTGCCATAAACTGGCAATTTAAACAACAGAAATCTATTCTGCTATAGTTTTGGAGCCAGGAGTCTGAAACCAAGGTGTGGGCAGGGCAGTGTTCTCTCTGAAGGACTGAGGGAAGAATCCTTCCTGCCTCTTCTGGCTTCCTTTGGCCAAGGAAGCTCAAGTCCAATGTCTTGTCTTCACACGGCTGATTCCCTCCATGTCTGTGTCCAAATTTCCCGTTTTTGTATGACACCAGTCCTATTGGACTGAGGTCCACAGGACTCCAGTAATACCTCCTTCTACATATTTTATCTATAAAAATCCTGTTTCCAAACACAGTTATAATTGGGGGGTACTGGGGTTAGGACATCAATCTATGAATTCTAGGAGGACACAATTTAACACTTTATATTTAGAGAGGAGGGGAACTGAAATTGAGGCTGGTGACAAATCACAGTTGCTCTAGTAGCCTTCCCATCTCGCAGATCCCTTCTTAACACCAAGAACCTTCAGCTGGTGGGACTCCAGGCTCAGTGAAGATGTGAAATGCAAACGTTCAGCTGCTCTCCTTGGCAGGAGCCAGCACCCACCATCGGCAATACAGCCACCTGGGGGGGGGGGGTCCCGCCAGCTAACAGGTCCCTCCACTTCTCCATGCTTCCTTTTCCAGGCTCTGTTCCATCCTCTGCTTCTGACACAGCATCATCACAAAAGCTGCAGGTACTTTTGTCAACTGGACTTCAGATGGGAAGGGCAAGGGCTATGAGACCACACATACGTGTATGTGTCAGACACTGTGGAGGGGGCCTGGTGGGCCTCACAGTTAGGAAAGTGTGTAGACTGGGTGATTTTGAATCAGGACACCTTGTAGTCTGTTGGAGGCACTGATCCATCTTGGGGGGGCGTGTAATTTAGGAATGATGATGATGACACCAGTAGTCACAGCCTCCAGCTCAACGACAGCTGCTCTCACCCTGTACCAACCACGTGTCTGGCCGAGCCCTCACACGTGATGGTTCACTGCAGCCACAGAGAGAGGTGTGTGCACTGTGTCTGTGTTTCATACTCCTGGAGAGAGGGTGAGTCACCTGCATAGCGCACTGGGCTGGACCAGATGGAACCCAGGCAGTGGGTCTGGAGCCTGACTGCTGATCATCCAACCACGTGTCTGGCCGAGCCCTCACACGTGATGGTTCACTGCAGCCACAGAGAGAGGTGTGTGCACTGTGTCTGTGTTTCATACTCCTGGAGAGAGGGTGAGTCACCTGCATAGCGCACTGGGCTGGACCAGATGGAACCCAGGCAGTGGGTCTGGAGCCTGACTGCTGATCACAGGGTGTTTATACATGCCTTTGATCCATTTATGTTTCACCAGCCCCAAGGCTGCACTGCAAATGTGGATGTGCTCTTTCATTTGATAAAGAAATACCAAAACCTAGTTTTCCATAAGAGCTAGTTTTTGCCACTGGTTCATGGTGGTTTATTCCTCTTCCACCTGCATGACCCTATCGTTGTGGGCCTGTAGCTTCCAGCCCGATGTTCTGAGATATTTGCCTGAAAAGTACAACACACAGTCTTCATTTGAGGCCATCCGGGCCTTGATTTTCTAGAAAAGTCATGCTGACCTTTTTTGCATCACAAATCCCTTTGAGGATATCATGAATCCCCAAGGCTGCACTGCAAATGTGGATGTGCTCTTTCATTTGATAAAGAAATACCAAAACCTAGTTTTCTGTAAGAGCTAGTTTTTGCCACTGGTTCATGGTGGTTTATTCCTCTTCCACCTGCATGACCCTATTGTTGTGGGCCTGTAGCTTCCAGCCCAATGTTCTGAGATATTTGCCTGAAAAGTACAACACACAGTCTTCATTTGAGGCCATCCAGGCCTTGATTTTCTAGAAAAGTCATGCTGACCTTTTTTGCATCACAAATCCCTTTGAGGATATCATGAAGGCTACATGTTCCGCTACCCACCTCCCCCAGATAAACACATACATTTTTACATATGGTTTCAAGGGATTGCATAACCCCATGGCCTCATTCTCAGTCCTCCAGGGCTCAGGAATCAAGGTTCAGAAGGTTTAATTTAGAAGCTAATAATAGAAATAATAGAGGGAAAGTAGCATTAGCATTAGACTGGGAGAAGGCGATGGCACCCCACTCCAGTACGCTTGCCTGGAAAATCCCATGGATGGAGGAGCCTGGTAGGCTGCAGTCCATGGGGTCACTAAGAGTCAGACACAACTGAGCGACTTCACTTTCACTTTTCACTTTCATGCATTGGAGAAGGAAATGGCAACCCACTCCAGTGTTCTTGCCTGGAGAATCCCAGAGAGGGGGGAACCTGGTAGGCTGCTGTCTCTGGGGTCACACAGAGTCAGACACTGAAGCGCCTTAGCAGCAGCAGCAGCAGCATTAGACTAAGACACACATAAGCTATCTTGACAGTTTAAGGAACACAAAATTTTCAATAGTCCCTTGGACAGTAAGGAGATTAAACCAGTCAACTCTAAAGGAAATCAACTCTGAATATTCATTGGAAGAACTGATGCTGAAGCCTCCAATACTTTGGCCACCTGATGCAAAGAGCCGACTCAATGGAAAAGACCCTCATGCTGGGAAAGATTGAAGGCAGGAGGAGAAGGAGGTGACAGAGGATGAGATGGTTGGACAGAATCATCAACAGGAATGTGAGCATGGTCCAGAAGATGGTGAAGGACAGGAAGCCTGGGCGGCTGCAGTTCATGGGTTCACAAAGAGTCAGACACGATGGATCAACTGAACAACAGCAGGGTATTCAAATGTGAGTCTGCTACTTCTGTGAGCACCAAACAGATAAAACACAAAGCTGCATCTCTTATGCTTGGAGTACAGAGCGGCCTTTCAGAGTGACCAGGGGAACCTGGGAGCGCCCTGTGGGATGGCCTCAGGCCATCATGACCTCCCTGGGGGTCAGCCTGGGGCAGTGCTCCTTCCTCCACCAAGAGCATCACAGGGCAAGGCTGCAGGCATTTGTGGGTGAATCTGTGGGTCCTGAGGTGGCGCATGAGTGCAGGAAGTGGCAGGATTGAATGGACCGTCCAAGGGTGGATATGAACAGATTCTATCTGGGGCGATGGTGTAGAGTGATGAAATATTGTATTCCACCCCAACACCCACTCTGGCAATAACAGGACAAGAGGTAGCCTGAGGTCAAATCATGTCACTGTCCAGAAACAGCCAGGACCTGGGGACTCTCTGACCAGAGTTGGTGCAGGCACACTCAAGCGTCCCTACATTCTGGGAACATGGAGATCAGATGGCATGGGACCTGGGCACCTGCTCGGGAATGGAACCTGTAGGTGGACTCTGGGATCCAGAGATGGAGGAGGGTGGATTCCATGAGTAACAGACTCTCCAGGGAAGCGCCTGCTCCTGTTTGATGAGGGATGCACTATTGCACAGGATGTGGGGGTCAGAAGGGACCTGTGAGAATGGTGGATGAAAGAAGAGCTGCCTGGTATCGTGGGCTAGAGATCCACATGGAAAGCAGTGTTCCTGGAGGCACACAGGCCCAGATTGGCCCAGGCAGAAACCTGGGACAGTGGAGGATGCAATTTTGGCACCTGAGAAGATAGCTCTTCCACTTGAAAGATTTCACAGCTTCAGGAATTGTTTTCTTAGCATGAAATACCACATTCCCCAGATCCCAAGTGGCCCCTGATGTGGGGGTGGGAGAGACTTCTGCAGCTCCTGATGGTCCTGGGGTGAGGGGTGTAGCATGGTCACCAGAGGCCAAATTTGATTCAAAGTCAAGCCTAGTTCCCCTGTCCTTTTTGCCAAAAGTCCTGAACATTATCTGGTGTTTTGGGTCCCTATTCCTGGGATGATCTTTCATAAATGATAAATCAGCATTGAGATGATAATGTTGAACCAGAAGCAGGAATATCAACAAAGCTGGAAGGATATGCACTGATTACTTTTTTATCTCACGGTGGCTTTCTATCTCATGACCTTTCATTCCAAACGTGGTTGCCTGCTATCTTCCCTTCCCATGGCCTCTTTAGGTCTGACTCCAAAATGGGAGATGGCAGGGAGGCACTCATAAAATAGCTTTATTATTAGAGTGGTGGGTTTTGAAATCATTGGAGCGATGGTAAGAAAACTTCCCAGACAGGAAACCCAGTCTGCGCCAGGACTTGGTTCCCAGCATCCACTGAGTCCTCCTCCATACCAGGCTCTAGTAGTAGCGTTCCTGTCTTTAAAGTGTATGTAAAATCCAGAGTGTTCATCTGAGAAGCTGCCTTAATTTCCTGACAAACCCAATTGGGTAGAAAGCCCTGACCTATTGCATTTAAAAATATTTGCAGACCAGTTTTTTTTTTTTTTAATGATTTATAGAAAAGAGAGAATACTTAATATTTTTACTGACGGCAGTGCAGTTTCTTTTGAAACATTAAAGAAATCATACCTGATGCAAGCCTGGGTAGCATCAGATAAGAGTCCAGAACCTCTCTCTGCTGCAGTGTCAGGTATAATCCCGCCATGGCTGCAGGGACGTACAAGCCTCTTGCTTGGCAGCTGGGTACCAACTCTGACTGTGCCAGGCCAGAGTGGAGGCTCTCTGTTCCCACTGCCTCCTGTTTTCCCGGTAAAAACTATCTACACCCCAACTGGCAGGTCTCCCATGACCATGTGCTGAGCCTAAACCTGTCAGTGTTCACAGACTTTATAGTGTTGTTAAGAAAGAACAAGCTGCAAGCCATCCCTCTGTTAGCTGTTTTTGTTTAAATGATATCACTGGAGCAACAGAGTCACTGTATATTTTCTGTCTCTGTGCTTTTATAACTCTTCATGAAATTATGTTTATGCTTTTCAGAGTTTAAACATTATGCTTTTAGAGGGTTAAAGATACCAGATGCCTGAAGTTCAAATTATGTACAAAGCTTGTTGTTCAGTCACTCAGTCATATCTGACTCGTTGCGATCTCGTGGACACGCTAAGCTTCTGCGTCCTTTACTGTCTCTTGGGGTTTGCTCAGACTCATGTCCATTGAGTTGGTGATGGCATCCGATCATCTCATTCTCTGTCATCCCGTGTCCTCCTGACTTCAATCTTGTACAAAGCTACCCGAGGGTTATCAAGAACAGGTAAAATGAATTATTTCCTAAATGCACCTCTCTGCTAATAGTCTGTATGGTCTGAGAGACAGAAACTAAGATTGGCCAGCTCTAAGAACATCTGTCTTTGATGAACAAACACTCATTATGAATTTTTCTTTCTCTGGTCCCCTCCACCCCTGGTACAACATTCAAACACAGTCACCTCTCACTTTGAGTCTTCTGATCTCTTATATCTTCTCTCTCTCCCTCCCGTGCCTCTGTTTACCCT
The DNA here is from genome assembly GCA_006410675.1 of Oreotragus oreotragus. Taxonomy (NCBI): domain Eukaryota; kingdom Metazoa; phylum Chordata; class Mammalia; order Artiodactyla; family Bovidae; genus Oreotragus; species Oreotragus oreotragus. The sequence continues at coordinate 243,269 of SJYX01013426.1, forward strand.
CAACAACTCTACCTTTCGAACTGCATCCTTCAGGACTAAACTCTGGCGCCCTGGGTGCTGTTCTGTAGTCACTGATTCTACAGGGGATGGAAACCTGTGTGTTCCAGGTGTCCCACCTTCTGTCCTGACAGGGGTGCCCTCTGCTGGACCAGAGCTGTCCACACCCAGGCCTGATGGTCCCAAGGAGGGAAAGCCCATTAAGAGGGAGTGGACATCTTTGTGGTCCCATGTCTACTATAATACTAGCATCAAAAGTATGGAGAGAGATGTGGGGAAACCTTCAATTCCTGCATTTTCAAATTCTACCCATTTTTAAAGATTTTTTTCACCCTGACCCTTTCCTTAATCTCCTCAAAATGATGGTGCTGTCCTTCCAGGCATCTCTTTGTACCTTACTCTTTCCTTGCACTGTGATTAGCAGGCTCTACTCCTGCCTTGCTGTCTCCTTTCTCAAAACATAAATTCTTTCATTCATGAAGGCGAGGTCCATGGTTGACTGTATTTACATCCTTCACAGGGTTCTGTATCTATTAGAGCCTAGATATGTGTGAGTGGGACAGAAAAAAAAATTTTTTTTTAAATATGTTATTCTTAACCATCTTGCTTGGGAGATGAGTGGTAATATTAATGAATGTGATTTTTGCAGGAAGATCCCCTAGAGAAGGAAATGGCAACCTACTCCAGTATTCTTGCCTGGGAAATCCCATGGACAGAGGAGCCTGGTGGGCTACAGTCTAAGGGGCCCAAAAGAGTGCAACACAACTTAGCAGCTGAATGACCACCACCACCAGTGAAATGCCTCAGTCAAACACTTGTTAGACTGGTGTAACTCAGTGAGCCAATGTTTTTAAAATGACCAATATAGTGTGTTACAGGCTTTCCTTGTAGCTCAGTGGGTAAAGAATCCACCTGTAATGCGGTGGAAATGGCAACCTACTCCAGTATTCTTGCCTGGGAAATCCCATGGACAGAGGAGCCTGGAGGGCTACAGTCTAAGGGGCCCAAAAGAGTGCAACACAACTTAGCAGCTGAATGACCACCACCACCAGTGAAATGCCTCAGTCAAACACTTGTTAGACTGGTGTAACTCAGTGAGCCAATGTTTTTAAAATGACCAATATAGTGTGTTACAGGCTTTCCTTGTAGCTCAGTGGGTAAAGAATCCACCTGTAATGCGGCAGACCTGGGGTGGATCTCTGGCTTGGGAAGATCCCCTGGAGAAGGGAATGGCTACCCACTCCAGTATTCTGGCCTGGAGAAATGTACTGTACTGTACATATACTGTATAGTCCATGGGGTCACAGAGAGCAGGACACAACTAAGTGACGTTCACTGTCACTTTCATTGTGTGTTACAAAATTGTGATTGTGTAAAGTTTCTATTTAAAGGGCAAGAAAGACCAATGGAATAGTGTAACCAAGTATGAAAATCTATTAATGTTATTTCAAATTCCACATGGTAACTATTTTCTGGAAAACCATGACTGGTTGAGTTTTGGTATAGAATCACTGAAGAATATCCACAATTCTCTGAGAAAGCTACTAAAATATTCCTTCTTTTTCTGATAATATGTCTGTACAAAGCTAAATTTTCTTTATTAATTCAACCAGAACAATATATTTTAACAGTCTAAATGTAGAAAGAGATATCCGAACTGAACAGTCATCTATAAAACCATATTTTAAAAGCATTTGTAAAAATGTAAAACGATGCTGCTNCTGAGAAAGCTACTAAAATATTCCTTCTTTTTCTGATAATATGTCTGTACAAAGCTAAATTTTCTTTATTAATTCAACCAGAACAATATATTTTAACAGTCTAAATGTAGAAAGAGATATCCGAACTGAACAGTCATCTATAAAACCATATTTTAAAAGCATTTGTAAAAATGTAAAACGATGCTGCTCTTCTCAATTATTGTTTTGGAAAATAGAATCATTTTTCATTAAAATATGCTATTTTTAGCATGCAAAATTTTTTTAAATGTTAAAGCATTGCAAGACATATTCTTTTTGTTGGGGAAAGATGGGTCAATGTTGGTCAATGTTGGTCCTCAAATCTTGAGTTTCCTTAATATTTCATCAATTTATTATTTTTAAAAATTACCAATTCAACTTTGGATTTAAGTGTATGACTTTTTGTCCTCTAATTATTACAAATCAGTTTCTCTAGAATATGACATTTAGCAGTCAAAATTATGTATTGATATGTCCACAATGTATTAATATTTCAAAGCAGCCTTATTCAGAACTATAATCTGTCCACGATACAAAAGTATAGCAATAGATAGCTTGATAGTTTCATTGTCGTGTTAGAAAAAAAAAATAGATTAACTGGAATAAATTCTTAGTAAAATAGATTGGATACCAGACTTTGTGTAGCCAGTCTTTAAGTCTCTGTCTCTCTCGTACATAGCACTGAAACTCACTTTTAAGTCCAATCTCCTAATAAATAATATGGTAGAGATCCTTGAAAATCTATACACAGCATAGTTAAACAAGAGGAAATAACAAGAGGAAGTAAAATAAAATAGGAAATAAAATAAAATAAACAAGAGGAAGTCTGATTAAAGCTTGTGGCCAGGAAGAAAGCTCAATCTATCCAGTAGAAAAGCATATAAATGAAGAAAGACGTAAGCCATTCACTGTAAACTAGATATACAACCATTTGCTAGTGAACAATGCTCAGTAGAAGCTGGTCTACTTTACGTCCTTTCTTTGGTGGTTTAGCGACCAAAGTAAAAAAATAATTTCACCCTTTCCTATAAGATCTGTCAGCAACATGGGCCCTAAGTGTAGTCCTACATGCTTTATCTTCTTGTAGGGATGTATGTTGATAACGAGGCTTCCAGTTTCTTGATTTTACAGTGATCTTAAAGAAGGAAATCGATGGACAAGCTTGCAAATGACAAAAAGCATGAAGAGACCTCTGAAAATAACCCATCTGAGACCATGCACTAGGCTTTTCCATGATAAAATCAACAGGAGAGAAATCTGGGTGCCAAAGGCATCAACTCACTCATCTGCTGGGCTGCTCAGAGCCTGAACCCATGGCCAGGGGAGCAGAGGGAGGGAAGCCCAGGGTTCCCTGCCCTGGACACATATTTGGATGCACACTCTGCATGTTCTGACAGTCGCTGGACTTCTACTGTCCTCTTCAGGAAAGCATCAACCCCCCAGCTGCAACAAACTACATTTTGTTTTGTTTTTAAACAGTGTGCGTGGAGACCACTGAAAATGGAAGCCCCAGAGCCCTATTTAGGTAAAATGAAGAGCTCGTCTTCCTTACTTTTCACCGTGAGGTACATGGACTTGCTGACGTCCGCGCCCACATCGTTGCTGACCTTGCACAGGTAGTAGCCACTGTCTTCTTCCACCACGTGCTTGATCAACAGAGACCCATTGCTGAGGACCTGAATTCGGCCATTCAGGGCAATCGGTTGGAACTGGGGAACCCCAGCACCTGGAATAAAAGAAAATAAAGAGCAATGGTGATGCCAACAGAAGTAAATACAGGGAGACAATAAACTCAAGGACATCAGACCACAAAGGGGAGGTGACGGATGCTGAACACACATCCTAGCGGACAGGCACCTGATGTGCCAGGATTTTTTTTTTTTTTCCTTTCTTCTGATAATGAAATTCTTGTTTAGGGAGAGACATGTTTATTTAAAATGATAGCATTTCAAATGTTGAGATGAACAGTAAGAGACCTTACAGATCATTTCCACATAAAAAGCCAGATTTGATGAGCCTTAACTGGTTGATAAATTATTCACAGGAATCACAGTAGAATGACTACAGAAGTAGACATCTTGTGTGTGACTAACTTAATTTGTTGTGTTCCCAGGGACTTAAAATGAATGTAAACAAGAGTGCTTCAGGGGGAGGACATTTGAAGACTTCCCATGATGTACACATCTGAGACTACAAGGGGAATACCAATGTTACAGACTTCCCTTCTAAGCGTGGTCTAGAAATACAATGTACTATTAATACCATTTAATGTTATTAAATAAATGTTAGATCATTGCACTAAGACAGAGCACAATTAAAACACCTTAAAGTACTTGCATTCAAGGAGATATAGCCCAGATGTCTATGCTATGATCATAAATGTGATCCATATAAAAGATCCATATGAAACTACTTTGAAAAATAAACTTAGAAATAATAAAACAGAAAATAAGGGAGATTTCTGGGGAAACAGTAGTTGGATGAATCAGATGATACTACTATGTTGCTTTTCCTGCTTCTGGGACTTAGGAGGGTGTGGTCTAGGCCTTGAAAGGATAATAGGGTTTCTCTTATATTCTGATCGGAATCTGAAGATCTGGGGAGAATGCCCACAGGTGACGACAACTCCATCTTTCTAGAGAAAGCCCGAAGCATGGGCCAAATATGCATTCTAGAGAGGAGCTGCTGGTTTCTGTGTGCCCAGAACCTACATGGGACCTGAACAGGTGAGAGGTCACCCACTCATGTGGGAAACTTCAGACTTTGTGTATGGGGAAATGAAATGAGAAGGGATATACACTTCTGTAGTTTCCCCCGTAACTCATCATTTACTTATTGGTGTCCTTCAGGTCACAGTAGCAGAGACTACTGTTGTGCCTTTTCTTCCCTGTTTCAGCTGCACCAAAGAAACAAAGGAAGTTAACTATGTATCTAAGGGGACCTCCACAATGAATCTGAAAGGCAAGCAGCATCTCTAAAGCAAGTAGGTTCTACCAAAAGAGAACTTCTAGAGAAGATACATGAATGAGTTCAAATTTAAAAAATAGAATTCCATTTCCGAAAAGGATGGAGAAAGACACAAAAGAATGCCACTTCCATTCTAACCACCAAAGGGAGGTTGTTAATCTACAAAATCATACTTTTCTTGGAGTGAATCACAGAGCAGAAGTCACAGGCAACTGGGTAAAGTTAGTCGCAAAGAATTTAAAATATCCTACAAGGAGCTAAGGCATGTGTAAACAATCTCATGTTTGGTAGAGAGTGAGAGAACAAGATCCTGGACATATAAGCTGGAAGAAGTAAAGAACTGTAAATAAGTATAGCCCATTCAGTTTCTACTCTTTTATGCATCAGAGTATTATAAGATTAAAAAAAAATGTTGTAAGATACAAAAAAAAGAAAGAAGCAAGCAAAAAGGAACAGAGAGGAAATCATCAACAGTCTTGAAAGCTTAGTATGAAGCTATCGAATAAGAACTTTATGACAACTATGACTAATAACTGCCGGGGGCCAGCATGAGGAATCCCACCCATGACAAGGTCATGTGCAAGGAAGCCTGACAAAATGCAAGGACGTGATCAGGCTTCAGGGTTTCCCCCTGGAATTTCCTGAGCATCCATCCACCCCCCATGACCAGAGTCTGCCGTCTTTACTGTGTTATGCTTTCCACCTACTCTTCTGTCAATAACAGGGGGCTGTCTCCCCACCACCTTTTTCTGGAAAAAAATTAATTTAGAGTTTTTAGATAATAAATCTCCTGGGCATAATACGAGTGTTCCAATCCAAAAACCCCTCTGATGGCTTTCTAGCTTGCCTGCAGGACTCGTACAGCTGTGCATGTGATTGTTTGAGGCCTCCTGACCTCAGGAGGCACAGGAAGCTTAAAACATCCTAGGAATGTAGGGGCTTCCGAGGTGTCAAAATCATTAGAATAGGACTGATTAACGGGGAAGGCAATGGCACCCCACCCCAGTACTCTTGCCTGGAAAATCAAATGGACGGAGTAGCCTGGTGGGCTGCAGTCCATGGGGTTGTCTCTTATACACATCTTATATTTTAACAGTCTAAATGTAGAAAGAGATATCCGAANGCATCCTGCATTGAACATAGACTGGCTATTCATTTCTTACATGATAGTATACACATTTCAATGCTATTCTCCCAAATCATCCCACCCTCTCCCTCTCCCTCAGTCTCCAAAAGTCCGCTCTACACATCTGTGTCTCTTTTGCTGTCTTGCATACAGGGTCCTCATTACCATCTTTCTAAATTCCATATATATGTGTTAGTATACTGTATTGGTGTTTTTCTTTCTGGCTTACTTCACTCTGTATAATCGGTTCCAGTTTCATCCATCTGAGACAGCTTCAGTAGTGAGGTTAGCTAACACTTAAAGAAAAAAATACCAATTTTACACAAAGTCTTTCAGAAAATACAAGAGGAAGGTGTACTTTATCACTGATTTTATGAGGCCAAGGTCATCTTGATACCAAAATCAAATAAATACCTTAGAACTACTGATCAAAATCCACAATGAACCCAGACATAAAAATCCTTAACCAAATGTTAGCAAGTTAGGTTTATCAACATATAAAAAAAATATGTCATGACCAAGTGAAATTTAATCTAGGAATGCAAGGTTGGTTTAAATTCAGATTAGTTAATGAAATTCTTCATATCAACAGACCAACAAACAAGCACAATATGATTACTTGAATGAATACAAAGAAAGAATAAAAAATATTTTATAGAATTCAGCAATCTGATAAGACCCTGATAAAAATCTCATAGTAAACTAGTTGTAAAATGGAATAACTTGAGAAAAGATTTGAAAAAAGGCACAACTAGCATCATTTTTTTTACTCAGTTGTAAAAACTAAATTATTTTCCACCAAAGATCAAGAAAGAGACAAGGAGTTCTGGTCTTGACCTTTTTATTCAAGATCATTCTGAAGATTCTAGCAAGAGCAATAGAAAAAGTAAAAGAAATAAAGTGCACATATATTAGAAAAGAAGAATGGAACTGCCTTCCCTCATGGATTACAGAATTATTTATAGATGATCAAAAGTGCCTATTNTTCAAGATCATTCTGAAGATTCTAGCAAGAGCAATAGAAAAAGTAAAAGAAATAAAGTGCACATATATTAGAAAAGAAGAATGGAACTGCCTTCCCTCATGGATTACAGAATTATTTATAGATGATCAAAAGTGCCTATAAAAAAGTTGCTAGAAAAATAAGTGAGTTTAGCAAAGTCATAGAACACACGGACACATCAAAATACAAAATTTAAAGCTAATTGTATCTATATATGTAACAGGCAATTGGAAACTGAAATTTTTAAAAAGCAATAATGTTGCATTAAAGCATGAAACATTTAGAGATAAATTTTAACAAGATAAGTGTAAGATTGGCCTACTGAAAACTGCAAAAATTGTTGCTAACAATTAGAGAAGACCTAAATAAATGGAGATGGAGCATTCATTATAGTATGTTCATGGATAGAAATTTTCAATATTTTCAGTGATTGGAAATCTTTTTCTATAAAATAATAGAAAAAGTAAAAGAAATAAAGTGCACATATATTAGAAAAGAAGAATGGAACTGCCTTCCCTCATGGATTACAGAATTATTTATAGATGATCAAAAGTGCCTATTAAAAAGTTGCTAGAAAAATAAGTGAGTTTAGCAAAGTCATAGAACACACGGACACATCAAAATATAAAATTTAAAGCTAATTGTATCTATATATGTAATAGGCAATTGGAAACTGAAATTTTTAAAAAGCAATAATGTTGCATTAAAGCATGAAATATTTAGAGATAAATTTTAACAAGATAGGTGTAAGATTGGCCTACTGAAAACTGCAAAAATTGTTGCTAACAATTAGAGAAGATCTAAATAAATGGAGATGGAGCATTCATTATAGTATGTTCATGGATAGAAATTTTCAATATTTTCAGTGACTGGAAATCTTTTTCTATAAAAGGCCAAATAACAAATATTTTATGGTTTGCAATCTGTCACAAATATTTTATGGTTTGCAATCTGTCACAAATATTTTATGTTTGCAAGTCTGTGACATTCCTTATTTCTGTCACTGAAGCATGAAAGCAGTGATAGAAAATACATGTGTGTGTGGGTACTTAGTTGATCAGTCGTGTCCGACTCTTGTGACCCCATAGACTGTAGCCTGCCAGGCTCCTCTGTCCATGGGATTCTCCAGGCAAGAATACTGGAGTAGGTTGCCATTTCCTTCTCCAGGGGATCTGCCTGACCCAGGAATCGAACCCAAGTCTTCTGCACTGGAAGCATACTCTTTATTCACTGAGGTATGGGGGAAGCCAAATACATAAATTTGCACAATCATGTTTCAATAACATTTATTTACAAAAGCAGGTTTTGAGCAGGATTTGACTTGTGGTTTGGTTTGCTGACATTTGATTTAAAGGTATTACTGATTAAAAAAAAAAAAGTATATGGATGTAAGTGAAAGTGACTCAGTCATGTCCATCTCTTTGTTTTATAAAGTAAGATGAAATGCACAAAATTATTCCTACACCTTTTACTCCTTGGGAATAGACCAAAAAATTATCAAAATGCATAACATGCAAAAGTACAACAGAAACACATACAATATTAATTATTTAAAACTTAATTCATATGAATATTCACAGAATATTTAAACAGATGTTTGATGATTAATGAAAATATCTGCCATAAGGGTGGTGTCATCTACATATCTGAAGTTATTGATAATTTCTTGACCAAAAAATTATCAAAATGCATAACATGCAAAAGTACAACAGAAACACATACAATATTAATTATTTAAAACTTAATTCATATGAATATTCACAGAATATTTAAACAGATGTTTGATGATTAATGAAAATATCTGCCATAAGGGTGGTGTCATCTACATATCTGAAGTTATTGATAATTTCTCCCGGCAATCTTGATTCCAGTTTGTGCTTCACCCAGACTGGCATTTTGCATGATGTACTCTGCATATAAGTTAAATAAGCAGGGTGACAATATACAGCCTTGACATACTCCTTTCCCAATTTGGAACCAGTCCTTTGTTCCATGTCCGGTTCTAACTATTTCTTCTTGACGTGCATACAGGTTTTTCAGGAGACAGGTAAGGTGGTCTGGTATTCCCATCTGTTTAAGAATTTTCCTGTTTGTTGTGATCCACAGAGTCAAAGGCTTTAGCATAGTCAATGAAGTAGAAGTAGATATTTTAATGGAATTCTCTTCCTTTCCCTATGATACAATGGATGTTGGCAATTTGATCTCTGGTTCCTCTCCCTTTTCCAAATCCAGCTTGTACAATTGGAAGTTCTTGGTTCATGTACTGTTGAAGCCTAACTTGAAAGCTTTTGAGCATTACTTTGCTAGCATGTGAAATGAGTGCAACTGTGCAGTAATTTGAAGATTCTTTGGCATAGTCTTTGGGATTGGAATGAAAACTGACCTTTTCTCCTTTAAACATATAAAAAATTGTGCTTTGTCTTTACAAAATAGTGTTTATTATCCAATTACTAAGCATCCACTATGTGGTGGATCCAGGGCAATTTGCTATGGTTACAAAAGATGGTGTCCTCTTTGTCAGTTTCTCTCTCTCTTAATTCACTAAGCTTAGGGGTAATCTGTTACACAGCAAGCAATCTCCAGTACACTGTGAGAAACTAGGTAATCAGGAAGGCATTCAGTTCCTCAGTTTCCTTAACTGTAAAATGGATTAATCATAGATCCTCCTTCATAAGGTGGTAGAGACATTTAAATTCTTAAACTGTGGCAGGGCATAGAGCATGTACACACTATTGCTGCTTGTTTTTTTCTAATTTCTGTTCTAATTATTTAATCATTAAATGCTAGTTGATTTTCAGTTCAGTTCAGTTCACTCAGTCGTGTCCGACTCTTTGCGACCCTGTGAATTGCAGCACACAAGGCCTCCATGGCGTTGATTGTAGTTGACTTTACATCTTTCCTATTCCACAAGACCAAGGACCATGTTTCAGTGGACCTCTCTGCTTATCAATCAGCTCATCAATAGAAAGATATAGTGGAAAGGAGGCTTTTTGGTAAATCCTTGGAATGGCATTCTGTATATTCAAGTGTTAAAATGTACTGTTAAGTTGCTTAGTAAAAGATGGAGCTATTTTATTTCCACTGGCTAGGGCTCATTTTTTCCTCAGACATGTGCTCTATTACTCTTTTTGATCTTCATCAATATAGTACATATATCATTATTTTGATTTACATGCTTTTACTAATTTTTGTATGTTTTTTGCTTTCACTTATATTCAGTCACTAAGTCATATCTGACTCTTTGAGACTATGAACTGCAGCACGCCAGGCTCCCTTGTCCTTCGGTGTCTCCCAGAGTTTATTCAAATTCATATCGATTAAGTCAATGATGCTATCTAACCATCTCATTCTCTGCCACCCCCTTCTCTTTTTATCTTCAATCTTTCTCAGCATCAGGGTCTTTTCCAAGGGATCAGGTCTTTGCATCAGGTGACCTGATTGGAATTTCACCCTCAGCATCATTCTTTCTAATGAATCTTCAGGACTGATTTCCTTTAGGATGGACTGGTTTGATCTCCTGGCTGTCCAAGGGAGTCTGAAGAGTCTTCTCAGAACTACAGTTTGAAAGCATCAATTCTTTGGTGCTTAGCCTTCTTTATGGTCCAACTCTCACATCCATACATGACTACTGAAAACTCCATAGCTTTGACTATACAGACTTTTGTTGCAAAGTGACATTTCTGCTTTTTATTATGCTGTCTAGGTTTGCCATGGCCTTCATTCCAAGGAGAAAGCATCTTTTAATTTCACACCTTCTGACCTGGGAAACTCATCTTCTGGGGTCATATCTTTTTGCTTTTTCACATTATTCAGGGTTATTGTAGCAAAAATGCTGGAGTGGTTTGCCCTTCATGCCACCAGTAGATTACATTTTGTCAGAACTCTTCACTCTGACCCATCCATCTTGGGAGGCCCTCCATGGTACAGCTTCATTGACTTACACAAGCCCTTTTGCCACAACAAGGCTATGATCTATGAAGGGATGCTTATAGATAAGTGAGCATCTTTTAATGAATGCATCAGTAATTTGTACTTGTTTTTTGGTGAACATTATGTCTATACTCTTTGCTATATTCATGTGTCTACCGGATATATCAGTAACCTCAGATATGCAGGTGATAACACACTTATGGCAGAAAGTGAAGAAGAACTAAAGAGCCTATTGATGAAAGTGAGAGTGAAAACACTGGCTTAAAACTCAACATTCAAAAAATGAAGATCCCATCATTTCATGGCAAATAGATGGAGAAACAATGGAAACAGTGAAAGACTACTTTTTGGGACTCCAAAATCACTGTAGATGGTGATTGCAGCCACAAAATTAAAAGATGCTTGATCCCTGGAAGAAAAGCTATGATGAACCTAGACAGCATATTAAAAAGCAGAAACATTACTTTGCCAACAAAAGTCTTTGGTTTTTCTTGTGGTCATGTATGGATGTGAGAGTTGGAGTATAAAGAAAGCTGAGTGCTGAAGAATTGATGCTTTTGAACTGTGGTGTTGGAGAAGACTCTTGAGAGTTCCTTGGATGGCAAGGAGATCACACCAGTCCATCCTAAAGGAAATCAATCCTGAATACTCATTGGAAGAACAGATGCTGAAACTGAAACTCCAATACTTTGGCCACCTGATGTGAAGAACTAACTCTTTGGAAAAGACCCTGGTGGTGGGAAAGATTGAAGGTAGGAGGAAAAGGAGATGACAGAGGATTAGATGGTTGGATGGCATCATCGACTCAATGGACATTAGTTTGAGAAAGTTCTGGGAGTTGGTGCTGTGCAGGGAAGCCTGGCATGCTGCAGTCCATGGAGTTGCACAGAGTTCAGTCGACTGAGCTGAACTGAGCTACTGGATTTCATCTTTTTCTTCTTTTGCCAAAGCACTTTGAGTCCTAAAAATGATTCTATACTCCTATTTTTAGAAAAATTTAATTTAATCATGTTGGACAGAATGCGGTCCCTGGAGAAGGGAATGGCAAGCCACTTCAGTATTCCTGCCTTGAGAACCCCATGACAAGTATGAAAAGGCAAAATGATAGGATATCAAAAGAGAATCTCCCAAGGTCATTAGGTGCCCAATATGCTACTGGAGATCAGTGGAGAAATAACTCCAGAAAGAATGAAGGGATGGAGCCAAAGCTAAAACAAACCGAGTTCTGCATGTGACTAGTGATAGAAGCAAGATCCGATACTGTAAAGAACAATATTGCATACGAACCTGGAATGTCAGGTCCATGAATCAAGGCAAATTGGAAGTGGTCAAACAAGAGATGGCCAGGGTGAACGTCAACATTCTAGGAATCAGCGAACTAAAATGGACTGGAATGGGTGAATTTAACTCAGATGACCATTATATCTACTACTGTGGGCAGGAATCCCTCAGAAGAAATGGAGTAGCCATCATGGTCAACAAAAGAGTCCGAAGTGCAGTACTTGGATGCAATCTCAAAAATGCTTCCCCATGTCGTCCTTTTCTTTTTCAGGCTGATCCCTTGGAACGTGGAGGCTCACCATGTCTACTTACTTGTCCTGGCTTCTAAGATCCATAAGAGAGAGAGTCCAAGGCGGGGCACTCTCCGATATTCAAACGGGCGCCAGCGGCCTAATGTAGATGGTGCAAGTTCCTTGTCCGTAACTTTATTGGTTTTCCACATAAACCAAGTTAATCAGCCTCTTTTCTCCACTAAACTTTCCTACTACACTATTTCTTGCTAATCTAATCTTATATTAATAAATAAATAAGTTTTCCTCACCAACGCCATCCCTGCTTTGAATTCCCTGGATCCACCAGGGCTGGACCCTGGCAAATAACCATAGACAGGTAAGGGATTCAAAAAGAACATTAAAACCATACAAAATAAAAAGATAGATAAATAAAATGTTAGAAATAACATTTCTACAATATTAGATGTAAGGAATTCCTTAATTTAATTAGCAGATTGAATACGGTAGAGAAAATAATTAGTGAACCTGAAGCTAGGCCAACAGAAATTATCTAAATTATAACAAAAAGTACAAAAGAGTGAAAAAGACAGAACAGGTTGTCCTAGAGCTGTAGAACAATGTCAAATATTCTAACATTGGGTAGTGACAGTCTCAAAAAGAGAAGATAGGGGCAGAAGAAATAGTATTTGAAATATAAATGACTTTAAAATCACTGTCAATCATTTTGACTGAACTGAGATTTATAGAACTCTACATCCTAGAACAGCAGATTCCATGCTGGTTTTGAGTGCACATGGAACAGTTACCCAGAGAGAGAGTATTTTGGGCCATAATAAAAAGTTCAATAGATGCTATCAGATAAATTAATACAGATTATGTTCTAGTTCCAGAAAAACATCTATTTCCGCTTTGACTATGCCAATGCCTTTGACTGTGTGGATCACAATAAACTGGGGAAAATTCTAAAAGAGATGGGCATACCAGACCACCTGACCTGCCTCTTGAGAAACCTGTATGCAGGTCAGGAAGCAACAGTTAGAACTGGACAAGGAACAACAGACTGGTTCCAAATAGGAAAAGGAGTACGTCAAGGCTATATACTGTCACCATGCTTATTTAACTTCTATGCAGAGTACATCATGAGAAATGCTGGGCTGGAGGAAGCACAAGCTGGAATCAAGATTTCTGGGAGAAATATCAATAACCTCACATATGCAGATGACATCACCCTTATGGCAGAAAGTGAAGAGGAACTAAAGAGCCTCTTGATGAAAGTGAAAGAGGAGAGTGAAAAAGTTGGCTTAAACTTCAACATTCAGAAAACTATGAGCTTGGCATCTGGTCCCATCATATCATGGTAAACAGATGGGGAAACAGTGGAAACAGTAGCTGACTTTATTTTTCTGGTCTCCAAAATCACTGCAGATGGTGATTGCAGCCATGAAATTAAAAGTCACTTACTCCTTCAAAGGAAAGTTATGACCAACCTAGACAGCATATTCAAAAGCAGAGACATTACTTTGTCATCAAAGTCCATCTAGTCATGGTTTTTCCAGTGGTCACCTATGGATGTGAGAGTTGGACTATAAAGAAAACTGAGCCCTGCAGAATTGATGCTATTAAACTGTGGTGTTGGAAAAGACTCTTGAGAGTCCCTTGGACTGCAAGGAAATCCAACCAGTCTATCTTAAAGATCAGTCCTGGGTATTCATTGGTAGGACTGATGTTGAAGCTGAAACTCCAATACCTTGGCCATCTGATGTGGAGAGCTGACTCATTTGAAAAGACCCTGTTGCTGGGAAAGATTGAGGGCAGAAGGAGAAGGTTGACGACAGAGGATGAGATGGTTGAATGGGTTCAATCATTCAATGGACATGGGTTTGGATGAACTCTGGGAGTTGGTGACAGACAGGGAGGCCTGGCATGCTGCGGTTCATGGGGTTGCAAAGAGTCAGACACAACTGAGCGACTGAACTGAACTGAACTGATGTTCTAGTTCCACAGAAAAACTAACATTGAGATCAATAACAGAAATGTATCTGGGAAAAACCTCAAATATTTGAAAATTAAACAATGCAATTCTAAATAACTCATGAGTCAAAAAAGAAATCACCAAAATAATTAGAAGATACATATATATATATATANACTGAGCGACTGAACTGAACTGAACTGATGTTCTAGTTCCACAGAAAAACTAACATTGAGATCAATAACAGAAATGTATCTGGGAAAAACCTCAAATATTTGAAAATTAAACAATGCAATTCTAAATAACTCATGAGTCAAAAAAGAAATCACCAAAATAATTAGAAGATACATATATATATATATATATATATATACACACACACACACATATATTTTTGAGCTGAATAAGAATGTAAATACAATATATCAAAATACATGGAATGCAGTTAAAAGCAACACTTAGATGGAAGTTTGTAGCATTAATGTTTGTATTGGAAAAGGAAAAAGATCACATGTCAGTGATCCTCCTTCAGAAGCTCTTCAAAAAGAGCAAATAAAATCCAAAGTTAGGAGAAACAAGGAAATTTAATAGACAGGAAAGCTGACATTAATGAAATAAGAAAACAGAAAAAAAAACTAAAGAAAAAAATCAATAAAACAAAAATATAGTTCTTCAAAAAAAATCTGATAGATAAACCTCTGTCAGGACAGACCAAGAAGAAGGGAGAGATATAAGCTACAAATAACTATCATGAAAGAGGCTATCACTGCAGCCCTTACTTGAATTAAGAGGATAATAGAATAATAGGAATAATTTTGTCCCAATAAATTTGAAAAGTTATATTAAATAATAAATTTCTGGGACAAAACAAACTCTCAAAGAAGAGTCTGGAAAAATTAGATAACCTTAACAGTCCCGTTTATTTCCTAGCCACTTCCTCATAATTCATCGACCCTTTAAGCCCAACCCCTCTTTTTTTGTTAAAAGGATACATAAGCCCCTGAGTCTAGCCATTTCTTTGAGCTTCATTTTTTTTCCTGTGAACTCCTGTGCATGTAAAATTGAATAAAATTGTGTGCTTTTTCTACTGTTAAAAAGAAAAACAGAAAAGTAGAGATTTGTCCCTAATCTACTGCATTTGCAATCTCCCCACCTCCGATTTCATCATTGTCTGAGAGGACCAGTTATTTGATGGCTTTGCTGTCTCAGCCAGTATGGCTCAGGGTATTCTCATTTACAGCTGGAAGCATCCAAACTAAATAGGAAGGAGGCAGCAGGTCATGGGGCTCAATTCCACCATCACTGCTCCTCTCCCAGCAAGTCAGGCTGAGCACAACACCCCTGAGGGATGGAGGGGTCCTATTTGGGTTAAGGAACCCAGTCTAAACTGGAATTCATCCAGCGTGCTGCTCTGGGTTAGGGGAGGAGAGGTCTGTGAAGGAATGACAGCTGAGGGTCAATGGCAAGCTGAGGACCTCAGGCACATCCCAGAGCGGGATCAGTCCCTGGCGGACGGAGAGTGAAGGACACCAAGTCAGCATCTTTTCAGTGTCACCAGACTAGTATTCCTCTGTGGGAAAGAACATTTGTTTTCCCTCCTTACTTCTTTTTCCTCCTTCTTCTGTTTGGAGGCACCCTTCTACTCAGCAGCTGAAGTTATTTTTGCCAGTTCGGGGTAGTCTGATGTTTCAAGGTTTCTGGGGGTGGTGGTACCAGCACTCTGGGTCCTCAGTTATCTGTCGCCCTCCATTCTGGCATCCACTGAGATGCTGCAGACCCACCTGGTCACTGCCTAGCTGCCCACAGGAGCCCCCTCTTGGTCACCCTGTGACCTTTTGCATTGTTTAGTAGTCATCCAAGATTTGGGCAGATAATATATGAAAATATTGGGACTTTTACTCTCTGTGACTCCCTTCTTTCTAGAATTTCCCTCTAATTTTCTAATTGCCTTGGCAGTCTTTAACTCTGCTCTCTGTAGATTAAGCTAATAGGCTTTTACTACTAATCCATACCCCGATTTTAATTGTTCCCTGGTAAATAAATAAAACCATACCAGTTTTATCATAAGCTCCACCAATTCATCTGGTCTGTCATTCGCCTCCTGAACAGGTGCATGGAAATAAGCTTATGGCAAGGGGAGGCTTGGCAATTCCCCTGTGACAGTTAATGCCATGTTGTGTGCAGGTATCTGGGCTACAAGCTCACTTTTCTCCTGGGGACTCCCAGGTTTGACCTTCCTCAGGGACAGTCTGAACAACTCATGTTAGGACATGTCCAAAGACAGTGCATGAGAATACTGATGAACATTTGTAATGCAAGCGTGGGTCACGGAGGGGAGCCTGTGGCCACCAGAGCAGTGACCAGCCATCTGCTCTTTGCGGCTCCAGATGTGGCTGCATCAGAAAGACAGAGAGGGTGTGAGCAGTGGGCCTTTAACTATATATTTTTCCCCACTTATTTATGTAAATCCTCACATGCTTGGGGGCTTCCCTGGTGGCTCAGAGGTTAAAGCGTCTGCCTGCAATGCAGGAGACCTGGGTTCGATCCCTNGAACTTTTCATCATCTATTAAGATAATTATACTTCTTTTTCGTATAAAACTTTATTGCATCTTTTAAGGTCTGGTTTCATAAATTGTAAAACTCCTTCTTATGGATAATATGTTCATTATGGTAAGGATAAATATTATTGAAACTTAAAAATCAGAGGAAAAAACCTTTGACTTTTATTTATGTGCTTAATTTTGGTAAACTGCTTGAAAAATCTATAAAGGCTATCAATGCCTATCTCAAAGTTAACTGCAAATTGGGAGCCAGATCTAGACTAATATACACAACCTGAAAATTCAGTCAAATGTAATTATTTTAAAATATGTCCATAAGGCAGCAAACCAGGAAATCTGAAAATGCTATGGTATTTACAAATTATATAAAAATGTTTACAAAGCCCTGAAACATCAAAATGCTGATAGAATGTGAGAAATTTATAGAATCGTTCATGTCAAAACCACAAATGTTTTCTTTTCTTTAAACAATTTTCACCAGAGAAATATTTAGAATATTTGACCCATTTATAGTAAAGAGTTACATTAAAATTCAGCTTCGTTGCTAAGCTTTCTAAGTTGAGTAGCTGAAAAAGATTATCTGTTAATTCCTATGTGGACTGAGAGCAGTCTCTTCATTACTAAAAGATCCTGGTGGAGACAGAGACAATGTATAAGTGCAGTTGAATACCATTATATCTTTTTTTTTTTTATCAGAAAATGAACCAAACTTGATGGGATATAGCATTTATAAATGTGATCATGCTAAACAGAGTCATTCATCCACCATATGGACAACAGTTCCAACAGTGAGCACATGTTCAATCAGAGGTAAGTGGACTTGGCCACGACTTGACAGAATTATAGTTCATCGACTTTAGATGCATCATTATTGTAAAGAACAAAACTTAACACAGTGCACACTCTATTTAAAAAATCTGCAATCCTGTTAGCATAATGTAAACACTTTGGGTAATTAGCTAGAAGATACACTTACAGCAATCAGAAATCATTAATTAAAAATTTGTCAGTTTATTGTGGCTAGTTGAGGTCAAGTGGGGACCATTTTAATGCTCCATGACATGAAAAGAAAGTGTTCACACATTATGTAAGGCACACACTGAATGACTGGGTATGTTCCTATTGTGTGACCCATCTTATTTACTGAAAAGCTATGCCTAGCAGGACTTTCAAGAACTGAGGGAATGGAAACGGGAAAAAAAGAAACTGAGTGTTGCCAAGTAAGCCCGCTTTGAAGGCAGCAAGCAGTAAACACCATCTTTGTTTCATCTCTGCTTCCCTTTGAGGTCTTTGCAGGTCTATAAGGAGAGGATCTGACCAAGAATCAGAACTGAGTTCTAATGGTATCTCTGAATCCTTAGGAACTGGGCCCTTGAGCAAGTATTAGCTTATTCTGTCTGCAACCTTGATGTCATCATTTATGAAATGGTAAGAAGAATCCATTTCTAAGCAATATAGATTGTTCACACAAAAGAGAACAAGACTGAATGAATGCAAGTGGGAGTCAGTGCCCATATGCTGGGACCAGAAGATGCTGGTCAATGAGAACATTCAGAGTTTCCTGGAAGGTGAAAGATGATTTTTGTGTAGGAGAAAATAGGAAGAATATGGCTTTCTGCTCCTTGGGCTGCACCTAGATGACCAGGTTCTACGTATTTCCTTTTTTTTAAAAAATATAAATTTATGTATTTTAATTGGAAGCTAATTACTTTACAACAGTGTATTGGTTTTGCCATACATTGACATGAATCCACCACAGGTGTACATGTGCTCCCCATCCTGAACTCACCTCCCACCTCCCTCCCCATCCAATCCCTCTGGGTCATCCCAGTGCACCAGCCCCGAGCACCCTGTATCATGCATTGAACCTGGGCTGGCGATTCACTTCACATATGATAACATATATGTTTCAATGCCATTCTCCCAAATCATCCCACCCTCATCCTCTCCCACAGAGTCCAAAAGACTGTTCTATACATCTGTGTCTCTTTTGCTGTCTCGCATACAGGGTTATCGTTACCATCTTTCTAAATTCCATATATATGC
>SJYX01013426.1:267736-290227 GCA_006410675.1 Oreotragus oreotragus
TTGATCTCCTTCAGAATGGACTGGTTGGATCTCCTTGCAGTCCAAGGGACTCTCAAGAGTCTTCTCCAACACCACAGTTCAAAAGCATCAATTCTTCAGCATTCAGCTTTCTTTATAGTCCAACTCTCACATCCATACATGACCACTGGAAAAATCATAGCCTTGACTAGACAGACCTTTGTTGACAAACTAATGCCTCTGCTTTTCAATATGCTGTCTAGGTTGGTCATAACTTTCCTTCCAAATAGTAAGCGTCTTTTAATTTCATGGCTGCAGTCAACATCTGCAGTGATTTTGGAGCTCAGAAAAATAAAGTCTGACACTGTTTCCCCATCTATTTCCCATGAAGTGATGGGACTGGATGCCATGATCTTCGTTTCCTGAATGTTGAGCTTTAAGACAACTTTTTGACTCTCCTCTTTCACTTGCATCAAGAGGCTCTTTAGTTCTTCTTCACTTTCTGCCATAAAGGTGGTGTCATCTGCATATCTGAGGTTATTGATATTTTTCCCGGCAATCTTGTTGTATCTATCTTAAAGAATCCTATTCTATGAATAGAAGTGAACTTAGGTGGCCTAGACTGGTACCTGCCCAGGGGTTGTTAGAACTTGGTGGTCCACTAGTTTATCATGCTGATTTCATAACTTTTACCCTGTATTTAAACTGCAAGGGTCTTTTTTTTTTTTTTAATGGAACATAGTTCTCTCACTCACTTATCAGAAAATGGAACCATGAATTGCATGATTCAGTACTTGCTGAAGGGATATGTGACACTGGAGGAAGTTTGAGTGGCTGAATTTTGCTGATGCCATCACAGCTTTGTATTGGGATGGTGGGCTGTGAGGCACTTCTGCAGCTGTGTTGATTGTATGAGGCTTTCAGTTACCATCTCCCTGGAGAAAGAGATCCCCAAACATTTGTCCTCAGTGTGGCTATTCCTATCCACAATAGGACAAGTTAGAAAGTTCCTGGGGAAAGTCAGTGAAAAAGAAGGAAGACAGAGGAGTAGAGAAAAAGAAGATGGCACAGGACCAACCAAGAGTCCATTTTCCTGGTGACTCTACCAAGGCTCACGGTAATTGCAGCTTCCTTGGGTGTGGGATTCAGGGAGAATGGTCTATGGTGGTCTTAACGCTGGTCCTAGAGCCAGAGACTCCACTTATTTTAGCATAGAGGAAGGCAGAAGTTATCCATCCCTGGTTGTTTTACTCTACCAACAAAGGAAGAAAGTAAAACAACACAATGACCCCTCATCCTCTCTGTTCTGCTTGAAACAGAGCAGGACCCTATGGTCCTTGTCCACACAAGTCCTCAGTCTGCATTTTGTCTCAAAAAACTTTAGCCAAAGAATAAGTTTAATGAGAGAAATGAGAACACGTACAAACAAAGGAAAGCAGCCATCAAAGGAGGCCAAATAATAATAATGTAGTCATTAAGCAAAGTCAAGCACCTTTACTTCCTTCTTCAAGGGCTATAGATAGTTTTCTGAGCCATCTCCTGTGAGCTATCATATAGATACTGAATACCCCACCAGGTAGAAGAAGTTAACTGCATGATGACCAGACTGTGGCCGTGACATAAGCTGCCACAATTCCAAGAATTGACTTCAAAGAACTGAAAACACATCACCCTTGAAACTGAAGATTAATTGTACCTAAAACAATCAGACCATTGATGACCAATTTCAAGACGACTGTCAGAGCTGACTGTGCTGTTTCTGCCTGGAGCCCTCTTCTTCTGTCTATAAATTCTGTAAAACTCTTGCCCACTGATTGTCAGTGGTGGGGGTTGGGGGGAAGCTGACCTTTGGAGAAGTGTCTGCCTTCTTCCCACCCCAGCTGGTGGCATCTGAAATAAAGAAAATTTTCCTTTCCACCAATCTGGCCTGTTTGTTGGCTTTTGAGTGGCAAGCAGCTGGACTTCTACCTTTCAGTAACATGTTCACCAGCCTTTTCCAAGAACTCATTATTGTTCAATAAGACCCATTGATTCTACCTGGAACAGACAAGCAGAGCTGCCTTTGTTGTACCTGAAGGAACCACACTTGACCCTAAAGTTGGGTTTATTTTCATCACTTCTGTCCCAGGGAGGTGTTACCTTCTCCTTTTTAGATCCTTTGAGCTCTTTCTCTGTATTCATTCAAGATATATAGCTTGTCATATTTGCATGTTAGTGGGTACAAGGAGTACTGGATGACAAATGTGACTACATAGCCTTGATGAGTCTGGTGCAGGGGTTTAGAGCAGGTGCTGCTGGAAAAATCCAGCAGGATTCCTGTAAGTCCAGGAAATCAATGGACCAAAGAGGTTGGATTCATGGAAATACAGGCTTCGCATATCCTAACCTGAGATGGTGAGTCTGGGAGCAGGCAGAGTTAAGCTCTACATAGCAATCAGACAGCTAGACAGACAGGCAGGGAGGTGAGACAGGATGAGAAGTCCAAGGGCCAAGCAGATGACCAAGGCAGAGATCCAGTTTCCAGGACAGGGGTATGAAAGTGACACTTGTTCTGAGCAAAGGTTGTGACGTTCAAGACACAGTGTACATGGCCACAGGAGTAAAAAAATGAAGCTAAATGCATAGGAGGCTAAAATAAAAAGGAGGCTGAAGCCCGAGGTCAGGAGCAGAATCAAACCTCCAAGGGTACAGTGAACAGGATTAAGGGACCAGAGTTTGGAAGGAACTTTTGGGAACCAGAGAACTGAGGACAATCCTGGCTGGGTTGTGAGAACCTACCCCCACACTGAGTTATTCCAGTAGGAAATTTCCTGCTTAAGGGAAATGAGGAACATCTTGTTTAAGGGAGTTTTTTGGATGAGGGGTCTCTTTCTGAATTGCCCCCATCAAGACATATATTTTGAATGGAAAGCAGGGGATCTCTGGGGCGAGGGATTAGACCTCTCCACTGCTGAGGAAGGGGTGGCCTTGGTCAACTCATCAGGGAGGTCTGGAACATGCATTGCTAGCAAACATGTCCTAAAATCAAGAAGCTTGAGAACTTGAGCTTGTCTCATGTTACCAATTCTTCATGGCATTTGGAGACAGAGGCTTTGGGGACTGTGGAGGGTCCCCTGATGTCACCTTGACCTTGGGAGAGAAGGTGTGAGCAAGAGCAAGGTGAGACATTCCAGAGCAAGCCCTGGGGTAGGAGGAGGCTCCAGAGTGCACACCTGAGCAGTCTAACCAAGTGTACTGAGTACATATGTTTTCTCAGTAAGGAACTGAGCCTTGCTGGCGGCTTAGATGGTAGAGTCTGCCTGAAATGTGAGAGACCCAGTTTCCATCCCTGGGTTGGAAAGATCCCCTGGAGAAGGGAATGACTACCCATGGGGTTGCAAAAAGTCAGACATGACTGAATGACTAACACTTTCACTTTCAAGTAATTGAACACACTACGTAGAAATATCCAGAGAACTGTTGCCAGTGTCAGATGTTTTTCCAGTGGATTTCTAAACAAAAGATTTAAGTCCCTGTGGGCCCTGACAAAGAGTCTATAGCTTCTGCTGACCACCATCTGAATCTGCAAGTAGATCCTCCCCCAGTTGAACCTTCAGATGAGACACAGCTCTGGCCAACAACTGTAACTCTGTGAGAAATTCCAAAACAGTGTACCCAGCTAAGATGTGCCCAGACTCCTAACTCACAGAAATCATGAGATAATAAAGGTGTGCTTTTACATTTCTAAAAATAAAAAGAAAATAAAAAGAGTTTCTGTGGCCAGATGGGAGGGTTTTGGCAGGTGGGTTGATACCAAGCCGAAGAGGACAATCCTGGGATCTGAAGGTAAGGGACACCAAATATGTCCCTTATTCACATGGTAGAATGCACCATGTGAGTAGAGAAGAGCAACCTTCAACAGCATTTGGGGACAGAGGGAGATGCCTGAGCAAAGGCAAGATTATTGTGCACCAAATAGCAGTGGGTTCTTAGGGGTTTCCAGGGGAAATTGGAGTCAAGGAAACTTTGGTCTCATGTTTCCTGGAAGAAAAGCTATGACAACCCTAGACAACATATTAAAAAGCAGAGACATCACTTTGTTGACAAAGGTCTGTATAGTCAGAATTATGGGTTTTCCAGTAGTCATGAAATAAAAATAAAAATAAAATAAAAATATCTTTAAAAAACAAAAACAAAAACAAAAAGAGTTGCACCATAAAGAAGGCTGAGTGCCAAAGAATTTATGTTTTCAAACTGTGGTTCTAGAGAAGACTCTTGAAAGTTCCTTGGACAGCAAGGAGATCAAACAAGACAATCTTTAAAGAAATTGGAAGGGCTGATGCTGCAGCTCCAATACTTTGGCCACCTGATGCGAAGAGCTGACTCATCAGAAAAGACCCTGATACTGGGAAAGACTGAGGGCAGGAGGAGAAGGGGGCGACAGGGGATAAGACGTTTGGATGGCATCACTGACTCAATGGACATGAGTTTGAGCAAACTCTAGGAGATAGTGAAGGACAGCAAATCTTGGCATGCTGCAGTCCATGGGTCACAAAGAGTCGGACATGACTTAGTGACTGAACAACAAATGTGCTACAGCTAAGGAAGGGCACAGGGAGGGGACAAGAGAAACAGGCAGGAAAGAGGGGGCATTCCATTGCATTGCAGCCTCTGTATGTGCTAGAGAGTGGAGGAAAATAGGAATTCCCCCAAATTAAGGACCACTTTTCCCTTGCTTAGAGAAGAAAGATAAGGACAGCTGCAGACAGTCAGGAAGCACTGGTTCTAGATGTAATTCTGTTCCACCCAGAAAACCAAAAAGGATCAAAGTGAAGAGTAGGCAGAAGCTTATAAATACTCGCTGCCACACACCATAGTAAGAGAGCAATAAAATAATAATGGACATAAAAGGATTTAAATAAATGCAAAGACTATCCACGATATGGTCTGGGAAGTTTCAATAGTTTAATGATCTTGAAAGTCTCCATGCTAACTTTTAAACTGCTTACATTCTCCCAGATTTTTCAGAATAATTTTTTTAAACTTGATAAAATTAGCCTAACATTCAACTAGAAGAAACATGCAAATACAAGTCCATATGATAAATCTAGGACATTTTTGATAAAAGAAAATTAGTGAGGGGAGGAGTCTTATACGAGATTAATTAACACGTAGTAGGAAGTGATAGACCTCTAGTATGCATGGTTCTGATGCCAGACAGACAGTGCAAGCAGGGAAGGATAAAGCAGATTTCAGCAGACATATTTTTTCCATAGACTATAAAGGAATTCAAGATAGTGATAAAAGGTAGGCTTATTAATAAACGATTTTAGGACAATTGGCTCACCGTGTGAGCTGAGGCAATGACAACAATGATGATAAGGATGACAACAGAGATTTCTTCAAGAGAATCTGAGATACTAACGGAACATTTCATGCAAAGATGGGCACAATAAAGGACAGAAACAGCAAGGACCTAACATATGCAGAGATTAAGAAGAGTTGGCAAGAATACACAGAAGATCTATATAGAAAAAATCTTAATCACTCAAATAACCATGATGGTGTGGTCACCTACCTAGAGCCAGACTGCCTGGAGTGTAAAGTCAAGTGGGCCTTAGGAAATATTACTACAAACAAAGCTAGTGGGGGTGGTGGAATTCCAGCTGAGCTACTTAAAATCCTAAAAGATAATGTTGTAAAAGTAAGTTTGGAAAACTCAGAAATGGCCACAGGACTGGAAAAGGTCAGTGTTCACTGCAACCCTGAAGAAAGGCATTGCCAAAGAATGCTCAAGCTACCGTAAATTGCAATCATTTCACAATTGATGCTAGAAAGCTAGCATCTGGCAAAGATACTAGGAGGAAAATGGAAGAATAAAACAGAAAGAGAAATTAGACAAAGAAATTGCCTCAGAAAAATGCCGTGATAGAGATGAAATCTGTGAATACAATAGCTACGTGTCTGTGAAGCAGGAGCTCAAGAGAGAAGGAAATGAGCTAGCAGAACTGGAGAAAGAAAGGAAAAAGGAAAATCACAAAAATACAGGCAAATTTGGAGAGAGCACAGAGGAGAACAGACTTTGTGGCGGGAAAGACAAGAGAATAGACATGAAAAAAATATCAAGCAAATTAAAATGGGAGTGAAGTGAAGTGAAAGTCACTCAGTTGTGTGACCATGGAATTCTGGCCAGAATACTGAAGTGGGTAGCCTTTCCCTCCTCCAAGGGATCTTTCCAACCCAGGGATCAAACCCAGGTCTCCTGCATTGCAGGTGGATTTCTTACCAGTTAAGCCACAAGGGAATCCCAAAATGGGAAGCCCAGTAAGTTAAAAAAAGAATCAGAGAGAAAGGGACAGCCTCTGAAAGACAGGTGGAAGGGATCCAGTGACATCATAATGGAGAGCCAGATTGCTGTGCTGCCTCCTAAACAGACAGGACTTCCTGATCTCAAAGGACCAAGGACAAAAATCTACTAAACACCATAAAAGGTTTCCAAAAACACCTGGCAACAAATCTGGAAAATTATTCCATAACTTTGTTGAAATGTTGCAAAAAAGATGACTTCTGCACCCTAACTAATCCTTAAACAACTCAAATGGGTGCCAGATAACTCTCATCGTCTTCTCTGAGAGTGAAATCTGTTCATTCCATTATCCTAGTTCATATACTTTCTGTAACTTGAAATAAACTCTGAAGTTACACACACACACACCCGCAAAGCATAAAGGAAAACAAATAATTACAGACATGATTCAAGATGAATTTTCTTACATCAAAGACAATTTGAATCTACATATTTAACAGGCATGCCCCATCTGGGGGATTATGGCCCCACATGGATAAAGTCAGGGCATATACTATACATTTGTGTGCTTAGTGGCTTCAGTCATGTCCATCTCTTTGCAACTCTGTGGTCTGTAGCCCACCAGGCTCCTCTGTCCATGGGATTCTCCAGGCAGGAACACTGGAGTGGGTTGTCATTTCCTTCTCCAGGGGATCTTCCCAACCCAGGAGTCAAACCTGGGTCTCCTGCACTGCAGGCAGATTCTTTACCAACTGAGCTATAAGGGAAGCCCTGGACTTCAAAAGTCCTTTCTTAGGGGAAAATCAGGCAACTTCTGTTTCTTCTCAGGATATAATACAAGCTTCCACCTGCCCCCGGCTAAACTCATTTTATGTGCAAAAAGGTAAGACGCAAGCCATTATGAAGAAAGAACTTGGAATGTTCCTCACTGGAAAAACTGTGTATAGCTGATGGACCAGCGACGAACAGGGGCTCGATTTCACATAGAGCTGAGGTGATGCCAGAGTGGGACATGCAGTGGCTGAGCAGAACGTGGAAGGAATGAGACCTGACCTGGAGAAAGCATTCATCGATTAAAAAAATTAGCATACTTGGAAAATGAATCATTGCTTATATTAGTACTACTGGGAGTTGGGTCATCTCTACTGAGAGTGAGGATTGAACTCCTAGTATTGATCTCAGGCAATTCTCTGTAAGTGGCACCTCCACTACTCTTAAAGACCCAGGCATCCTGTTCAAATCTTTCTCTCTGACATCTGGTCCACCAGCCAGATCGATTCAGAAATCAACTACCTGTCCCTCCTTGACAGCTCATCCATGCCACATGAGAGCAAAGGCCTCCTATTGTATCTCCAGCTACAGTTCCAGCTCCCCACACAGGCTGCTCTCAACAGCAGGGCCAGTGGGGTCCTTTGAAAATACTAGGTAGAGCACATGGCAACTCCTAATTACTCCAATAGCTCTGGAGTCCACAAGGTGGCGGAAGAAAGGAGAGTGCTGCTGTCAGGATGATGCTGATCCCACTGCCCCCAGGTGAAACCACACCTTTGAAACAACCCATCTGACCTGCTGCAATCTCCAGAACCTCTTTGCACTCATCCCACAGTGACCAACAGGACCCAGCTTCAGTATCCTCCTTGATTCTTCTGGAACATTCCAGGTACAAACCCACTTCTGTTGTTGGTTTCAGAGCTCCCCCTGCAGATGTGCACATGGTTTGTCTGCAATTTCTTCTAAGTATCTGCTCAAACTTTACCTTCCTATGAGGCCTTCTCTGATAACCCTATTTTAAATGTAAATTATTCCCTATAGCTCTCTCACCTCCTATACCAGATGTGTTCTGACTCTTGTCCTTGGAACCTCCTACAATCCAAGTGGCCCTGGAGGTCAGCACAACCCTATTTGTGGGCAGCCAGAGAGCTTGGACAGTAGAGAATCTGCCTGCAATACAGGAGATGTGGATACAAGAATATCCCCTGGAGAAGGGCAGGGCTACCCACTCCATTATTCTTGCCTGGAGAACCCCATGGACAGAGGAACCTGGCAGGCTGTGGTCCTTGAAGTCTCAAAGAGTAGGATATGACTGAATGACGAACACTACAGAGCAAAAGATGTCCAGGCAGCCCGTGGGCAGGAGCATCAGTTATCTCTTGCATCAGCAGCCCCTCTTCACCCCTCAGCAGCTAAAAAGGGAATGTCCCAGTCTCCAGGAGAGCAACTGAAACCCATTTCCTCCATAATAAATGACATACATATGCTTAGCTACAGATTTCTGGACACACAGGTGAGGCCCACCATAGTATTAAACGTTGACTTTTTTCCCCCTAAATCTCCTTTAGACAATAGGTTTTATTTGTTCATATAAAATAAAATAAAATAATCGTGAGACAGAAGTGAATATCTTAGATGTTGTGTATCCAGACCCAAGGTCAAAAATGTAATAACATTATTTTTCAGCAAAGACTGTTTCATTTCTGTAATAGCTGCCCTTAAACCACTGCAATTTACTCTGGAATTCTGTAGCCTCAGGATTAGACTGTTGAAACTCTCAGAGAAACACCTTGAATCTATTTTTTTTTTCATTTTTTGCATTTTTTTTGTTGGTCACATATAGGGGAACTGCACTTATGATCTTAGTGATTATTTGATTATGGGAAAAACATTCCATAAGCAAGACTAAATTTTTCTTAAGTTACATCTTTATCATTTGCATAAATATAATAATAATATACAACTTCCCTATTATATTGAAAATATTAAAAAACAAGCATAATAATATATAATAATATTTTCATCATAAGAAATAGGAAGTACTATAAACTGCAGGAAGGAGTATAAATGAACAAAATGATGACAAGTGGCCAGTACGTATGGAAATCTATAGAGATTACTTACTCTTTCAACCAGTAATTCTACTTATAGAAGTTTATCCACAGAGAAAAAAATAAACACATATACAGAGATCGATGAGATGGAAGTCACTGTGACATTTTAATAATAGTGAACAACTTGAAAAAACAAACACAATATCCAACAATAGTGTTGGACACACCTGGTTGCCAAGCCTCTACCTTCTCTTCTTAGTGAAATAGCTAGGGTTGCAGTCACGATGGCCGTATTTAGCTGTAACACGGCCTGCAGACACCCACTGGTGAGGGGCAAACAGACCAGTGAGATGTGAGCAGAAGCAATTTATGACCCATTCTGGAGAGACCCTTAGAGGGAACTGACTCAGGTGGCTCTCTGTACTCTTGCTTCTCCATGGAAATGCGGAAGTGGCCAGCAGACTTCAACAGCCATTGCTTAACGGTGGCCAATGCTTTGGAAGAATGGCAGAAGAGACATATGTTAACAGCCTGGGTCCCTGATGACTGACGGGAGAGAAACTACTCCTGACCTAGCTATACCTGGCTCCTTTTATGATACAGCTTTCCCAGCGGCTCAGAATCTGCCTGCGATGCAGGAGACCCTGGTTCGATTCCTTGGTCGGGAAGATCCGCTGGAGAAAGGAGTAAATCCATGTGGCATTAAGTCACTGAATTCAGTCCTAACAAAGGCAAGAGAACTTAGATGTACTTATTGATGTATGACTGTAAACTCGACAGACACATTAAAAAGTCACATTGAACCCATATTTGCTGCCCTGGAAAAACATTCATTGCCTATTGTGAACTGAAGGAAGATTATGGGTCAGGAAGAAGAATATGCTTGCAATTTTTTTAAGACCCCAAATTATATGTTATCTACAGATCTATATATGTATATTTGCCAGGGGACAGGTCTGAAAAACTAGGTAAAAGCGTTTATAGTATTTATCTTTGATTATCTTTGATTGATGTATTTAAAGAGGAATTTTAACTTTAAAAAATTGTTTGCTGCAATTGTTGATTTTTCTTTAATGATTTTAAATTGTATATGAAATTCAAAGATAAGGCTTTTATAATTTAATTTGCACACCAGTGATGGGAAGGCATAAGATGTCTGTAACACTCATAACTGACACAGGGTTATTTAATCTATGAAAAACCTTCTTATAAATAAATGAGATATAGAGATAAGTATGCAAGTAATATGAATAAGAAATTCCCCAAAGGGGAAACAGAAATGGTCTTAGAAACACCTTGAATCTATTTTTTTTTTCATTTTTTGCATTTTTTTTGTTGGTCACATATAGGGGAACTGCACTTATGATCTTAGTGATTATTTGATTATGGGAAAAACATTCCATAAGCAAGACTAAATTTTTCTTAAGTTACATCTTTATCATTTGCATAAATATAATAATAATATACAACTTCCCTATTATATTGAAAATATTAAAAAACAAGCATAATAATATATAATAATATTTTCATCATAAGAAATAGGAAGTACTATAAACTGCAGGAAGGAGTATAAATGAACAAAATGATGACAAGTGGCCAGTACGTATGGAAATCTATAGAGATTACTTACTCTTTCAACCAGTAATTCTACTTATAGAAGTTAATCCACAGAGAAAAAAATAAACACATATACAGAGATCGATGAGATGGAAGTCACTGTGACATTTTAATAATAGTGAAC
Organism: Oreotragus oreotragus; assembly: GCA_006410675.1. NCBI lineage: Eukaryota > Metazoa > Chordata > Mammalia > Artiodactyla > Bovidae > Oreotragus > Oreotragus oreotragus. Next base: position 278,547 of record SJYX01013426.1, read on the forward strand.
AACTTGAAAAAACAAACACAATATCCAACAATAGTGTTGGACACACCTGGTTGCCAAGCCTCTACCTTCTCTTCTTAGTGAAATAGCTAGGGTTGCAGTCACGATGGCCGTATTTAGCTGTAACACGGCCTGCAGACACCCACTGGTGAGGGGCAAACAGACCAGTGAGATGTGAGCAGAAGCAATTTATGACCCATTCTGGAGAGACCCTTAGAGGGAACTGACTCAGGTGGCTCTCTGTACTCTTGCTTCTCCATGGAAATGCGGAAGTGGCCAGCAGACTTCAACAGCCATTGCTTAACGGTGGCCAATGCTTTGGAAGAATGGCAGAAGAGACATATGTTAACAGCCTGGGTCCCTGATGACTGACGGGAGAGAAACTACTCCTGACCTAGCTATACCTGGCTCCTTTTATGATACAGCTTTCCCAGCGGCTCAGAATCTGCCTGCGATGCAGGAGACCCTGGTTCGATTCCTTGGTCGGGAAGATCCGCTGGAGAAAGGAGTAAATCCATGTGGCATTAAGTCACTGAATTCAGTCCTAACAAAGGCAAGAGAACTTAGATGTACTTATTGATGTATGACTGTAAACTCGACAGACACATTAAAAAGTCACATTGAACCCATATTTGCTGCCCTGGAAAAACATTCATTGCCTATTGTGAACTGAAGGAAGATTATGGGTCAGGAAGAAGAATATGCTTGCAATTTTTTTAAGACCCCAAATTATATGTTATCTACAGATCTATATATGTATATTTGCCAGGGGACAGGTCTGAAAAACTAGGTAAAAGCGTTTATAGTATTTATCTTTGATTATCTTTGATTGATGTATTTAAAGAGGAATTTTAACTTTAAAAAATTGTTTGCTGCAATTGTTGATTTTTCTTTAATGATTTTAAATTGTATATGAAATTCAAAGATAAGGCTTTTATAATTTAATTTGCACACCAGTGATGGGAAGGCATAAGATGTCTGTAACACTCATAACTGACACAGGGTTATTTAATCTATGAAAAACCTTCTTATAAATAAATGAGATATAGAGATAAGTATGCAAGTAATATGAATAAGAAATTCCCCAAAGGGGAAACAGAAATGGTCTGTAAACAAAGGATAAAATGTTGCAAACATCATTCAGTTAGTTCAGTTCAGTTCAGTCGCTCAGTCGTGTCTGACTCTTTGCGACCCCATGAATCACAGCATGCCAGGNATGCAAGTAATATGAATAAGAAATTCCCCAAAGGGGAAACAGAAATGGTCTGTAAACAAAGGATAAAATGTTGCAAACATCATTCAGTTAGTTCAGTTCAGTTCAGTCGCTCAGTCGTGTCTGACTCTTTGCGACCCCATGAATCACAGCATGCCAGGCCTCCCTGTCCATCACCAACTCGTGGAGTTCACTCAGACTCACATCCATGTACATTTGTAAATTAAAACATTCACCCATCACAAAGTAAAGTTGAGGGAGAAGAGGATATTGTCGAGCTGGCAAGGGTGCAAGACACACACAGCCTCATCCTGCTGGGCAGTGTACTGCCCTGATACCTTCCAGCATGTCCTGGTCCAGTTCAGACCAAGAGGCTTCTGTGCGGCCATGGTCTCTTGTGCTGTCTGCTCAGTTGCTCAGTCGCGTCCAACTCTCTGTTACCCCATGGACTGAAGCGCACCAGGTTCCTCTGTCCATGGAATTTTTCAGGCAAGGCAAGAATACTGGGATGTGTTGCCATTTCCTTCTCCAGGGGATCTTCCTAACTAAGGGAAAGAACTCGAGTCTCCTGCGTCTCCTGCATTGGCAGGTGGATTCACTGTTGTGCCACTTGGGAGGCTCCCTGCGCATCTGTATAAACTACATTGAATCAAATATATGCTGTTTGTTTCCATGTAATGCAACATTCGGCTATAAGCATGGCCCCAAATAGAAAGGGATGTGGGCAGATATTCTGAATAACAGGATTTTATTCTGGAATAAACTGTTTTTTATATGGACAATGTATGTGGCATGCTACAGGGCAGTAACCTAAGGGATTTAAACAAATTTAATTGATTCTACTCCCAACTAAATGGTGTCTATCCCTCTCTTTCCTCCCACTTCTCCTTCTCCCTAAAGGAAATACATTTAAGCCGACTATGTGGCAAAAATGCCATTTGCTTTTCTTCAATTGTTGCTTCCATAAGAAAGCGCAACATGCCACATATGTTAAGTCTTACATTGTTAGAAAAAAAAGACATTATTTACTTATCTAGTTGTTGTTTTCTTATTTATCTTATTGGTACATATTGGCCTTCAACTGCTTAATAATCAAGTTACTGAATCAAGACATGTGAATGAGAAAGGAAAGGGAATTTCCAATACATTTGTAAGCCTTCCTGGAAAAGGGCTTCCCTGGTGGCACAGATGATAGAGCATCTGCCTGCAGTGCTGCAGTGCTGGAGATCAGGTTCAATCCCTGGGCCAGGAAGATTCTCTGGAGAAGGAAACAGCAACCCACTCCAGTATTCTTGCCTGGAGATTCCCATGTTTGAGGAGCCTGGTGGGCTATACAGTCCATGGGGTCTAAAAGAGTCAGAAACAACTGAAGTGACTTAGCAGCAGCAGCAAACAGTTAAGGAAACTGTAACTTTAAGGAGAAGGTGATTAAATAGACAAAAATGATTTTTACCACGTCTAGCATGGTTCTCCCATTGGTTTCCACACTGCCCATTTTTATTTATGTAATGTTTACAATGTTACCTTAATATGGGGAAATTATGCTGTGCCTTTGAAGAGAAAGCATGATTAAAGGTGAACGTTTGTTTTTAAGAAGATAATACCCAGGTGACACTTTATATCTATATTATCTAGGTAAATAAAACAAACTGTAGTTCTATTTCGGGGAAGGCAATGGCACCCCACCCCAGTACTCTTGCCTGAAAAATCCAATGGACGGAGGAGCCTGTTAAAAAACACAATGTGCCTTTAAGGGGCAACAAATTCAATTTTTTTCATATCTTTATTACCTTAGACACTAAAAGATTTCAGTACATATAAATTACAATATACAACATATTATTTAAATACAAGTGATAGCATTTAGTATTTATTTTTAATCTTTCTTTATATAGCTGTCAGGTTGACCTTAACTAGCTAGTAAAGTTATTATACAGTCAGTTCACAAAACACAGGTCAGATAAGTAAATGCTGTCACATGCTCTTGTGCAGCTCCAGATGAGGGTAGTCATGGTCAGCACAGGGTATTTAAGGAGGAATCTGCTTACTACAGAGAACTGAGCCAATCTGTAGACAGATGTAGTCCACTCAAAGCAGCTACACATGTTTTCACTTATTCTTTTAAGAGTGATTTGACTTGTTTGGATTTGGTATAGTATCACTTCTGGATTTAAGGAAAACGAAACAAGGTTTTACAGCGTGTTATGTTATGTTAGCAGGAGAAGGGAACGACAGAGGACGAGATGGTTGGCTGGCATCACTGACTCAATGCACGTGAGTTTGAGCAAGCTCCGGGAGGTGGTGAAGGACAGGGAAGCCTGGCATTCTGTAGTTCATGGGGTCGCAGAGAGTCAGACACAACTGACAACAAAATACTGGTAGGCAGGCGGCTGTGAAGAAATCCTAATCTAAAAAGATTCCTTTTGCACTTAAAATTGAGGTGGGACAGACATACCTGAAGTCATAATTTACATTTCTCATCTCTGTTTTGCCTAATCATGGCAAAAACTACTTTGTCCTCACTATTAATTAGTAAACCCTAGCATTTCATGCATTGGAGAAGGAAATGGTAACCCACTCCAGTGTTCTTGCCTGGAGAATCCCAGGGACGGGGGAGCCTGGTGGGCTGCGGTCTATGGGGTCACACAGAGTCGGACACGACTGAAGTGACTTAGCAGCAGCAGCAGCAGCAGCAGCAGCAGCAGGGTAATGCGGCCTGTAGGATTATGAACACTCCTCACACACATACCTCTAAAGCCAGTAAAATATGTCTGACATTAAAAAAAAATGTTTTTTTCTCAAACTGTCAATAAAAACAAGCTGCTGCCAGAAGAATCTCTCTGTCACAGTCAAATTAAACTTTGCCAGTACACACAAAGAACATACTTTCAGATGAGTGGCTGTTAACCAACTTAATCTCAGAACACTCAAAACTTCATGTTCATACTACAGTGCTTTAGGTAAATAACACTAATCTCTTCCAGCTTCTAGGCAACTTACAGCCTTAGTAAAGTTCATTTAGTTTCTTACCACCTTCATCCATCCCCATCTAACTTCCCCTCCAAAGCAGCTTTTTCTGTCATGTTTTGTTTTTGAAACAGCTTGCTTTTTCCACCCTAGGTTTTCCCAAAATATTTCAACCATCTGACAATTCTGCCAGTGACTAAATCTTCTCCTGGGAATAGCTGCCTCATTATCACTATTAAAAACAGTCACTCCTAATACTGACTGATAAGAATCTGGAAACCAATCTAAAGATAAATGTATTACAAATGGAATAGCAGACTCACCACAGGACAGAACTCAAGCAGTCTTTGTGTTCCATTTAAGATACTGAGTTTTGTGTAATCCTAATCCTGACTAATATGAAGAATTTACCATTACCTTCCTCATAACCAATTAATACGTAAATTATNAAGAAGATAATACCCAGGTGACACTTTATATCTATATTATCTAGGTAAATAAAACAAACTGTAGTTCTATTTCGGGGAAGGCAATGGCACCCCACCCCAGTACTCTTGCCTGAAAAATCCAATGGACGGAGGAGCCTGGTGGGCTGCAATCCATGGGGTCGCTAACAGTCGGACAGACTGAATGACTTCGCTTTCATTTTCTCTTTCATGCATTGGAGAAGGAAATGGCAACCCACTCCAGTGTTCTTGCCTGGAGAATCCCAGGGACGGGGGAGCCTGGTGGGCTGCTGTCTATGGGGTCACACAGAGTCGGACACGACTGAAGTGACTTAGCAGCAGCAGCAGCAGCAGCAGCAGCAGCAGCAGCAGTAGTTCTATTTTAGCCTTCTAAAGCCACCTAACTTTACTTATCTAAATACTGGGGAAATAATTTCGGAGAAGGCAATGACAACCCTCCAGTACTCTTACCTGGAAAATCCCATGGACTGAGGAACCTGGTAGGCTGCAGTCCATAGGATGGCTAAGAGTTGGACATGACTGAGTGTCTTCACTTTCATTTTTCACTTTCATGCACTGGAGAAGAAAATGGCAACCCACTTCAGTGTTCTTGCCTGGAGAATCCCAGGGACGGGGGAGCCTCTTGGGCTGCCGTCTATGGGGTTGCACAGAGTCAGACATGACTGAAGCAACTTAGCAGCAGCAGCAATTTCCAACAATGAGTAATTCTGACAGTTTATATTTGTTTCTCCATGTGTATGGGGTCTCCAAGCAGATCACTGTTGTCCAGTATAGGTGGTCAACAGAGAGCTTCCACAGGTGCTGAAACAGTGTGCACGAATAACCTGCCTCCCCGACAGGGTCTTTCCATGGCCCTGTGATACAACAACGCTTCACAGCCCAAATGAAAACACTCAGGTGGTTTACCAGGGGTGTACGTGAAGGACAGACATACTTGGTGGAGGTGAGGATGGATATATTTGTGAGAAACATCTTTGGAAGAAATGCTCATTTTTGGCCTTTTAAAACAGGGGTCCCAACCTCTAAGACTGGTGACCTGAGGTGGAGCTGATGTAATAGTAGTAGAAATCAAATGCACAGTAAATGTAACAGGTGAGAATCATCCTGGATCATCAACACCACTTCCCCAGTCCATGGAAAAACTGTCTTCCACGAAACCAGTTCTTCCTGCCAAAAAAGCTGGGACCACTGCTATAGAATATACCATATATTTTGTAGATAAGAAGCAAACCAAGTGACTTCATACCTTTAGAGAATTTCCACACGATGGTGGGTACAGGGTAACCCTCAGCTGAGCAATTGAGGATGACAGCCTTGCCATAAATCCCGTCCTGGTCCCGTGGCTGAACCACAAACTTGGGAGGAACTGAAAAAGAGAGAAATGCCAGCAGTAATTCAGACAACACTGCAACTTATCAAAGGTGTGATTTAAAGAAAGTCAAGAATTTTAACATACGGGAAAGTACAAAGAATGCTTTATATATGTGGGGAAATAAAGCACAGGGTTTGCAATTAAGAACCATCTGAGGACGTAACCTCAGTGCAGGTGATTTGTCTTATTATATCAGTGACCTGATGCAGGTGAAAGTTGACTTGCACTGCAGGACACTGGATTCTGGAATGTGGCAGTGTGACTAAACCAGGGGAATGTGACATTTTGTTTTTGATTTGTGTTATGGTAAATCTTCAGGGATCCACTCTTGGGTGTGAAAAGTTTAAAGCATCGAGTATCTATTCTTCCTCTGGTGGAAGTTGACTTGCACTGCAGGACACTGGATTCTGGAATGTGGCAGTGCGACTAAACCAGGGGAATGTGACATTTTGTTTTTGATTTGTGTTATGGTAAATCTTCAGGGATCCACTCTTGGGTGTGAAAAGTTTAAAGCATCGAGTATCTATTCTTCCTCTAACAGGAGACAAAGGGAGAATTAACAGGCTCTTCCTAAAGGCAATAAAGAACATAACATGGTATTGAACTTTTTCTAAAAGTCTGGTGAAAACACATGGGCCCTTATTCCTGACACCATTATGCCTTCTGCGCCAAAAGGGGGCTATGGAAGCCAGTCGAATCGAGCTGCCAAGATGACTTTATAGAGTACCTATTTTTAAAAAAATATATAGATCAAGTAACTGCTTATTTGATGAGTTTTGTGAGATGCTGAAAAAGAAAAAATACTATCCCTATGCAAAACGTACACATGTACTCTGCTTAAAACATACCTGCCAAGAGAAAGCAAATGTTCTGAGTTAAGTTCCTGTGATTTTAGATTACTCCAGTCTTCTGTTAAAGAGAAGAAACAGATTTTTCCTAGGAGAGGTAGCATCTAAAGGTATTAGTGAAAGTGAAGTCGCTCAGTCGTGTCCGACTCTTTGCGGCCCCATAGACTGTAGCCTACAAGGCTCCTCTGTCCATGGGATTTTCCAGGCAATAGTACTGGAGTGGATTGCCATTTCCTTCTCCAGGGGATCTTCCCAACCCAGGGCTCGAACCCAGGTCTCCTGCATTGTAGACAGACGCTTTAGAACCCAGAAATCTTTTTCAGCAGATTAGTGGCTAATCGTAGGATGGATTTTTAATGTGGCAGTCACAAGGTTACATGAAAGGACATGGATCATGTCAACCATTGACTAGATAGTTAACAAATGTGGGTGTTCTTCCTCTTCTTTCCACAATTCCTCATAAGGCTAATCTTCTCTGCTTTGCAATTTCCAGAGCTCTTCATTTAGAGACAGAAATGTGGGCCCATGTGTTATAGATATATAGGAATTCCACCCACCATGAGAAATGGACTGAGGAGAAGGCTGTGCTGGTGCCTCGTCCCTCCAGTCACGTCCTACTCTCTGTGGTCCCATGGACTGTAGCCTGCCAGGCTCCTCTGTCCACGGGATTTCCCTGTCAAGAATACTGGAGTGTGTTGCCATTTCCTACTCCAGGGGATCTTCCTGATCCATGGATCGAACCCACTTCTCTTGTGTCTCCTGCATTGGCAGGCAGATTCTTTACCACTAGTGCCACCTGGGATGCCCAGGGAGAAGGTTAGAGTCTATGTTAGTTAGGATTTTAGAAGCACACTGAAATGGCATGAGCCGTAGTGAGCATTACTTTACCCACAAAACAGCCAAGAAGGTGGAACTGACATCAAGACAGGAAGCAGCTAGAGATGGAACTCATTGCTGTGTTTCTCAGAGAAACAGCAGAGGGTGACGGCTAAGAGCACAGAGCCAAAGGCTAAACACCTGGGTTCGCTCTCCAACTTTGCTGCTTCTAAGTGAGTCATCTTGTGTTAAGTTGTCAGATGTTTCTTAGCTTTTATTTCCTCATCTGTAAACTGGGGATTCATTTTATAGAATTGGTATGGGGATAATATGAGTTAAGATTATAATAATTCTTAGTACCTGGAAGATATAAAGTGTTGTAGGAGTGTTGGTTAATTTAGTATACACAGGTATGTCCAGCTTTAACATATCATTAACAGTTTCCAATCTGCAAATTAAATATTTGCACAGCCAATAGGTTTTTTCATAGTGAGCAATTTTACTTCGCTAGATGGTATTCTGAGACAACTGTACTCAATACAATCTAAATACATTTAAAATAAGGTGATAAGGGATGTCTGTCTCATGGTGAGAAAATTTTCTAGGAAAACAAAAGGCTGGAGATTTTATAAAGCAAAGTTATTTTTAGCAAAATTAACTTAAGAACCACAAGGGTAGATTGCAAAGTTTAAGACATCATGTCAGAATCATTCTGTCCAGGGTGGTAGGTAAAAAAATGATTATCTACATTCTATGTTTATTTGGTTGAAATTTTGCTAAGGGCACTGAATCCCTCATCAAATGGACAGAATAAATCCTCTGGAAGAATGTTTAATTATCACTAGATCCATGATCCTTCCCCCCTGCAAATTTGGTTCTAACCCAAAGAAATGTTATTTTAAAACTTAACAAAGAGGTTTACATGGAAAATAACCACTGACATCTTATAAGTATAAGGCAATTACAGATGGAAATGGCTCAAAAAATTGAGAATTCTTTCGTATGCTCTCTTTAATCTCCTGGAATCAGGTACAGGGCAGAGAAGACTGGCGTACTGCAGTTCATGAGGTCACAAAGAGACACAACTGAGCCACAGAACAGCAACAACATCAGGTACTAATGACCTTCTCTGAAAATGTGTCACCTATCCTCAGACTCTCTTCCTTTTCACTGCCATGGCCTAGTCATGATGGATAGATAGGATATGTGGTGAAGTGTCTTCATCCATCTGGTTTCAGTACCCCAGGCTGGACAGCTCCATGCATTTTGCCATGGAAACACACCAAGAAAGGAGTCTCTGCTATCTCAGGGCCTCCTCTAATGTAACACTCACTCACTTCCATGGGTGCAACCCAGAAAAGTGGGAGACAATCACCCACCAATGAGACGATCACCCACCAATGACGTATGGGCATCAGGATAAATGTCCTGTTTTTCCATCTTCCAAACTTATGGGACAACCGTGAGCTGTACTTTAACCTGTGCTTCTCACATCAGAAGGCATCAGAATCACCCAAAGCATTGATTAAAACCCAAATTGCTGAGCCATGTTCCTAGAAGTTTTGACTCAGTAGGTCTGAGGCAGGATCCAAGATTCTGCCTTTTCTAAAGAGTTCTTATGCTAATGAAGAAGTCTCAATAAAGAATTGATGTTTTTGACCTGTGGTATTGGAGAAGACTCTTGAGAGTCCCTCAGACAGCAAGGAAAGCAAACCAGTCAATCCTTAAGGAAATTATCCCTGAATATTCACTGGAAGGACTGATGCTGAAGCTGAAGCTCCAATACTTTGGCCACCTGATGCAAAGAGCTGACTCATTAGAAAAGACCCTGATGCTGGGAAAGGTTGAAGGCAGGAGGACACGGGGATGACAAAGGATGAGATGGTTGGATGGCATCACCGACTGAATGGACACGGGTTTGAGCAAGTTCTGGGAGTTGGTGATAGACAGGGAAGTCTGGCGTGCTGCAGTCCATGGGGTTGCAAAGAGTCAGATGTGATAGAGCAACTGAACTGAACTGACTGAACGAGTTTTAGATAATGCTGTGGGTCTAGAGATCACCTTTGAGAACCACTGTTCTGTGTGATGCCTTGGAGGGTTCCCAGAAGAAATGAGGCCCAGTTGACCACAGCAGCAACTAGCTCATTAAAGCAACTTTTATGGATTTTCCCCTTCCTTTCTTGATCTCATTTCCCTTCATTCCTTCACTCTGGGTTTCAGGAATTACATGTCAAATAAATGATCTACAGCCAAACCTGTGACTAACACTGCTTTCAGTAGGAATTTAAGCTGACACAAGGTGAAAATTGGCTCTTATCTGGATTTCTGAAACAACTCCTAACTGGTATATGTGCTGCCTTCTGGCCCACATGAAGGCATTCAGCACACGGTCAGGTGAAAAACCCTTCAAAGACACTAATCACATGATGGGACTTCTGTGATTAAAATCATCACTCCATCACATTGTTTCTGGACATAATCCAAACTCTTAGAATATTTTGAAGGCTCCTTATGACTTGGGTCCTCAATCTCCAGCTGCATCTCTTGATAGTCGTATCTTGCAGGGTTTACCCTATTCTATCTATTCTCTGGGTCCCCCTGGTTCTTCACATGCATGCTAAGTCACTTCAGTCATGTCCAACTCTTTGCGACCCCATGGATAGTAGCCTGCAAGGCTCCTCTGTCCATGGGATTCTCCAGGACAGAATACTGGAATGGGTTGCCATTCTCTTCTCCAGAATCTTCACATAGGCTTCTGCATTTCTTTAACAAATTATCAATAATTATTATTTACATCTCAGCTCATTTCACTTAGCCTGGGTGCCTCCCCAGAACCATCCTGCATTATCCTGCCTTAGTCACAGAAGTTTGGTGCTGTTTGGTTAAATTTCCACCTCCCACATCTGGCTGCATCCTTGGGAAAACAAGAACCATCCTTTTCTTGCAGACCATCGCACCCCAGCACACAGTCCAGTGTGGGAACATAGAAAGTATTCTGCAAATGTTTGCTGAATGGACAAAGCAATGAATGGAAATTATGATTCCAGTTTTAAAGACTAGAAAATTGATCTTATCTGAAGTACCATGGCTCGGTTAACAACGCAGATCAGAGACACCCTGGATGCACAAGGTCTCTGAGTAGGATGGGTCTGGAAACACCATCTGACAGAAGAAGGCACAGGGTACTGTAGGAAGATTTTGGCCAAGGAGATACAAAACTGGAGGTGGGACAATTACAGAGCTGTTGGGACTATTGTGATTTTGGCCTAAACTAGTGATAGGACACCGGGGAAGGCAATGGCACCCCACCCCAGTACTCTTGCCTGGAAAATCCAATGGACAGAGTAGCCTGGTGGGCTGCAGTCCATGGGGTCGCTAACAGTCAGACAGACTGAGCGACTTCACTTTCACTTTTCTCTTCCATGCATTGGAGAAGGAAATGGCAACCCACTCCAGTATTCTTGCCTGGAGAATCCCAGGGATGGGGGAGCCTGGTGGGCTACCGTCTATGGGGTCACACAGAGTCGGACATGACTGAAGTGACTTAGCAGCAGCAGCAGCAAGGCAAAACACCCCAAGACACATATTAATCAAAATAACAAAGATCAAACACAAAGAACAAATATTAAAAGCAGCAAGGGAAAAACAACAAATAACACACAAGGGGATTCCCATTAGGATAACAGCTGATCTTTCAATAGAAACTCTTCAGGCCAGGAGGGAATGGCGAGACATATTTAAAGTGATGAAAGAAAATAACCTACAGCCCAGATTACTGTACCCAGCAAGGATCTCATTCAAATATGAAGGAGAAATCAGAAGCTTTACAGACAAGCAAAAGCTGAGAGAATTCAGCACCACCAAACCAGCTCTCCAACAAATGCTAAAGGATATTCTCTAGACAGGAAACACAAAAAGGGTGTATAAACCTGAACCCAAAACAATAAAGTAAATGGCAATGGGATCATACTTATCAATAATTACCTTAAACATAAATGGGT
>SJYX01013426.1:304636-343334 GCA_006410675.1 Oreotragus oreotragus
TGTCTTGGACTGAAAGGAGATCCGTCCAGTCCATCCTAAAGGAAATCAGTCCTGAATATTCATTGGAAGGACTGATGCTGAAGCTGAAACTCCAATACTTTGGTCACCTGATGCGAAGAGCTGACGCACTGGAAAAGACCCTGATGCTGGGAGGGATTGGGGGCAGGAGGAGAAGGGGACAACAGAGGATGAGATGGCTGGATGGCATCACCGACTCAATGGACATGGGTTTGAGTGAACTCTGGTAATAGGTGATCGACAGGGAGGCTTGGTGTGCTGCAGTTCATGGGGTTGCAAAGAGTCGGACACGACTGAGAGACTGAACTGAACTGAATTAACTTGAAGCCCTGTGGTAATCTCTTTTCAAAGAACTTCAACTATGTTTCTAGTCATTAAGTAGCACGTTCTCCAAAATGAAACACGTGAGTATCAGACAGTTGTATATCAAAAATCCCAATGACATCATGTATAAACTCTTAACAAATAGTTATTTAATTTCTTCATTCTTTGACGGTGATAAATTTTTAAAATGTGTCCAAATTTTTAAAAAAATTGTAATATTTTTATTATTAATACAAATTCATTATTAATCTCTGAAAGAAATCACTATTGTAGACTTATTTTGTTTGCAATTTTGTTCCTCTACTTTCTGCAAAAGATCAGTAGAGCCATTTATTTTCAGCTGGTATCATCATCCTGAATTCCAGAAATTAGTCTTAAATTTGCAGAATGCCCCTTGGAATTTTTGAGGAAATCATTGCAAAAGGAGTGTCAACATTCATTTAATGGGTCACTCTCAATTTTGACTAGATATAACTATAGGGGCAAGAAACGTTTATTTGTTTTATTTTCTCTCTCTTCTTTCTAGCCCTTCTCCGGCTTGGAAATGCCTTCTTTAAGGAGGCATCAGAGTTTTAATAATGTCTGCTAAAAATTAAGAAAAAGTCTACATTGGACACTTTAAACAAGATTGATCCTATGGTAGCTTCAAACTACACACAATCAGTAAAATTTGTCTGTATTTCATTAATTTTAGGTACTTGACATCTAAGTGATTATAATTTTAAACGAGACATGGATCAATCACTTCAATGAATTCAGGCACTCAGTTGTGTCCGACTCTTTGCGACCCCATGAATCGCAGCACGCCAGGCCTCCCTGAGAGTACAATTAGTGAGAGCCTTGATTACCTCAGATGAGAAGCTATAATCACCATTATGGAAAAATAAAGACAGAGAGCACTCACAGCTAAGGAGTATTATCTTCATGGTGTCAGTCAGTTGACTGGACTGTAGGGACTTAGACTCCATGAGAATTAAACAAAACAAATAGCCAATACTATTTGTTTCATAAAATATCTTCTGAAGAATGAAAATGAGGTATCTCTGAATGATTTACCATGTCAGTAACTTAGGGTGTAAAAATTTTAGCACGGGTCTTTAGATCCATACTCAGGAAACACACATTCAATAGCAAACCAAGATTTTAGCTCCCATACCATGAGCTTCTGTGGCAATTTCTATGGAGGCCTGGGCTATGGCTATGCTTGAGGATGTGGCAGCTTCCACAGCCTGGGCTATGGCTATGGCCATGGAGGCTATGGATTTGGCTCTGGCATGGAAGGTATAGCTGTAGCTACTGTTGTCCTTTGGACTACAAAGGATATGGATTCTCTAGCTTCTATTAAAATTATCTTTGTGAATCTAAAATCTGGCTCCATAAGTTGACTTGCTTCACTTGATTTCAACCATTGGGACAAGATTATACTGGCTCCACTTGTTCAAAAAAATTAGTACCTAAGAATTTTAGTACATTTTTGCTGTTGTTGTTTAGTTGCTAAGTCATGTCCAACTCTTTGCAACCCCATGGACTGTAAACCACCAGACTCCTCTGTTCACATCATTTTCCAGGCAAGAATACTGGAGTGGTTTGCCATTTTGTTCTCCAGGGGATTTTCCCAACCCAGGGATTGAACCTGGGTCTCCTTCATTGACAGGAGGATTCTTTACCACTGAGCCACTAGGGAATCCCTTTTAGTACATTTATAATTACAGAATTCTGACTTCATCAGGTCTCCTCAATTTCTTTAGATCTCTTAATTTGAAATAGCAAATACAGTTTTGGTTAAATTTATTTAATCTCAATTAGGTGTAAACACTGGTCAACTTTAAATGATTATTTTAATATACTTTCTTATTTATTAAATATTTCATGAACAGAAACATTTAAAAAAGAGAAATAAATATGAATTGAAATGAAAAATAATTACTCAGATACAACTGTTGAATTTTTATTTCCTTGATTTTAATCAGATAATATTTAGAGTCTATTTCAACAACAATAAAAAATTCAACTTTAACTATTTTGAGTAACATATCCATGGTAACAAATAAAAATTATATTTATATTTTATGCAACTTAATTTATCAACGCAGTTCAAAATATATAAATAATACACCCCTTCTTTCAAAATTTGACCTTTTGTGGTAAGAACAGTGATAAGCACCAAGCTTCTATGAAAGAAAACTAATTTTAAATTAATTTCTTCATTATATATTATTTTCTCTATTTCCTGTTATTTCACTTGATATCATTATGAAAATAGTAATTTTATAAAGTTACTAAAAGTATCACAAGCTAGTTAAAATATGTGTAGTATTAAAATGCATTATGTCAAGTTTTTGTTACTGTTCTTCAGTGGCATGCAATGATATTCTTCTTTAATATCATTCTCATAATCATGACATTAAAGTCCTTTGCAGCTGTAAATGGAATGTAAACCTCTAGTTATAACAAATTTATGTTCCATGGCTTTATTTGATGGGAATGAACAAAAGAGTTTGCTTTTTTAGTGGAATTTCCATCAGTTAACACAAACGAAAAAGCTAGTATTTGATTGTTGGTGTTTCATATGATTAAATATATACACCATGCAATATAAATATATTGCCATTTCAAATTTAAATTTCATATTCAGGTGTTGGTATAAGCGAAGTTTGTTGTTATTTTAGTTGATGAAATCTAACAATACAAGTATAAATACAAGTACAATACAAAAATATAAGTAGGTCCTGGACCTAGCATTACTGTTGTATAGTATTGCTCCCTGTAGAAAAAGTAGAGAAACTGTAAATGGTTAAATGATTTGCCTAGAGATGTTACACTGGACACTGAAAGATAGGACACTGAAAGATGAACTCCGCAGGTCAGTAAGTGTCCAATATGCTCCTCCTGGAGAAGAGTGGAGAAAAACTCCAGAAAGAATGAAAAGATGAAGCCAAAGCAAAAACAACACCCAGTTGTGGATGTGACTGGTGATGGAAGTAAAGTTCAATGCTATAAAGAGCAATATTGGTGGCTCAGAGGTTAAAGTGTCTGCCTACAATGTGGGAGACCCAGGTTTGATCCCTGGGTCGGGAAGATCCACTGGAGAAGGAAACGGAAATCCACTCCAGTATTCTTGCCTGGAGAATCCCATGGACGGAGAAGCCTAGTAGGTTACAGTCCATGGGGTCGCAAAGAGTCAGACACGACTAAGCGACTTCACCTCACTTCATTGCATAGGAACCTGGAATGTTAGGTCCATGAATCAAGGTAAATTAGAGGTGATCAAACAGGATATGGCAAGAGTGAACGTTGACTTTCTAGGAATCATCGAACTAAAATGGACTGGAATGGGTGAATTTAACTCAGATGACCACTATATCTACTACCGTGGACAAGAATCCCTTAGAAGAAATGGAGTAGCCATTATAGTCAACAAAAGAGTTTGAAATGCAGTACTTGAATGCAATCTCAAAAACAACAGAAGGATCTCTGTTCTTTTCCAAGGCAAACTGTTCAATATCACGATCATCCAAGTCTATGCCCCAACCAGTAATTCTGAAGAAACTGAACGGCTCTATGAGACCTACAAGACCTGCTAGAACTAACACTAAAGAAAGATATTCTTTTCATTATACGGGACTGGAATGCAAAAGTAGGAAGTCAAGAGATGCCTGGAGTAACAGACATTTTTGGCCTTGCAGTACAAATTGAAACAGGACAAAGGCTAACAGAGTTTTGCCAAGAAAACACACTGGTCATAGCAAACCCCTGTTTCCAACAACACAAGAGAAGACTCTACACATGGACATCAACAGATAATCAATACCAAAATCAGATTGATTATACTGTTTGCAGCCAAAGATGGAGAAGATCTATACAGTCAGCAAAAAACAAGATTGGGAGATGACTGTTGCTCAGATCATGAACTCCTCATTGTCAAATTCAGACTTAAATCGAAAAAAGTAGGGAAAACCACTGGACCATCCAGGTATGACCTAAATCATATCCTTTGCAATTATACAGTGGAAGTAACAAATAGATTCAAGGGATTAGATCTGATAGGCAGAGTGCCTGAAGAACTATGGACAGAGGTTCATGACATTATACAGGAGGCAGAAGAAAGAGGCATTCCCAAGAAAAAGAAATGCAAAAATGCAAAAAGGTAGTCTGAGGAGGCCTTACAAATAGCTGAGAAAAGAAGAGAAGTGAAAGGCAAAGGAGAAAAGGAAAGATATACCCATTCGAATGAAGAGTACCAAAGAATAACAAGGAGAGATGAGAAAGTCTTCCTCAGAGATCAATGCAAAGAAATAGAGGAAAACAGTAGAGTGGGAAAGACTAGAGATCTCTTCCAGAAAATTAGAGATACCAAGGGAACATTTCATGCAAAGATGGGCTCAATAAAGGACAGAAATTGTATGGATCTAACAGAAGCAGAAGATATTAAGAAGAGGTGGCAAGAATTTACAGAACTATGCAAAACAGATCTTCATGACCCAGATAATCATGATGGTGTGATTACTCACCTAGAGCCAGACATCCTGGGATGCGAAGTCAAGTGGGCCTTAGGAAGCATCACTATGAACGAAGCTAGTGGAGGTGATGGAATTCCAGTTGAGCTATTTCAAATCTTAAAAGATGATGCTGTGAAAGTGCTTCACTCAATATGCCAGCAAATTTGGAAAACTCAGCAGTGGCCACAGGACTGGAAAAGGTCAGTTATCATTCCAATCCCAAAGAAAGACTATATCAAAGAATGCTCAAACTACCACACAATTGCACTCATCTCACATGCTAGTAAGTGATGCTTAAAATTCTATAAGCCAAGCTTCAACAGTACGTGAATCATGAACTTCCAGATGTTCAAACTGAATTTAGACAAGACAGAGGAACCAGAGATCAAATTGCCAACATCTGCTGGATCAGCGAATAAGCAAGAGAGTTCCAGAAAAAACATCTATTTCTACTTTTTTGACTATGTGCACCACAACAAACTGGAAAATTCTGAAAGAGATGGGAACAGTAGATCACCTGACTTGCCTCTTGAGAAATATGTATGCAGGTCAGGAAGCAACAGTTAGAACTGGACATGGAATAACAGACTGGTTCCAAATCGGGAAAGGGGTACATCAAGGCTGTATATTGTCATCCTGTTTATTTAACTTATATGCAGAGTACATCATGGGAAACCTTGGACTGGATGAAGCACAATCTGATATGTATGCAGGTCAGGAAGCAACAGTTAGAACTGGACATGGAATAACAGACTGGTTCCAAATCGGGAAAGGGGTACATCAAGGCTGTATATTGTCATCCTGTTTATTTAACTTATATGCAGAGTACATCATGGGAAACCTTGGACTGGATGAAGCACAATCTGGAATCAAGATTACTGGGAGAAATATCAATAACCTCAGATATGCAGGTGACACCACCCTACAGAAAGTGAAGAACTAAAGAGCCTCTAGATGAAAGTGAAAGAGGAGAGTGAAAAAGTTGGCTTTAAACTCAACATTCAGAAAAAGAAGATCATGACATCTGGTCCCATCACTTCGTGGCAAATAGATGGGGAAACAGTGGAAACAGTGTCAGACTTTATTTTGGGGGCCTCCAAAATCACTGCAGATGGTGACTACAGCCATGAAATTGAAAGATGCTTGCTCCTTGGAAGGAAAGCTATAATCAACCTAGATAGCATATTAAAAAGCAGAGACATTACTTTGACAAGAAAGGTTTGTATATTCAAAGTTATGTTTTTTCCAGTAGTCATCTATGGATGTGAGAGTTGGACTATAAAGAAAGCTGAGCACTGAAGAATTGATGCTTTTGAACTGTGATGTTGAAGACTCTTGAGAGTCCTTCAGTCTGCAAGGAGACCCAACCGGTCCATCCTAAAGGAAATCAATCCTGAATATTCATTGGACGCACTGATGCTGAAGCTGAAACTCCAATACTTTGGCCACCTGATGTGAAGAACAGACTCATTTGAAAAACCCTGATGCTAGGAACAATTGAAGACAGGAAGAGAAGGAGATGGCAGAGCATGAAATGGTTGGATTGCATCCCCTGGACTCAATGGACATGTGTTTGAGTAGGTTCCAGGAGTTGGAGATGGACAGGGAGGCCTGGCATGCTGCAGTCTACAGGGTCGCAAAGAGTCAGACATGAATGAGTGACTGAACTAAAGTGAACTCAGAAATATTTTCTCCTTGGAAAGAAAGCTATGACAAACCTAGATAGCATGTTAAAAATAAGAAACTTCACTTTACCTATAGAGGTCTGTATAGTCAAAAGTATGATTTTTTCAGTAGTCTTGTATGGATGTGAGAGTTGAAACATAAAGAAGGCTGAGAGCTGCTCTGCCATCCCCTTCTCTTCTGCCTTCAATATTTCCAATCATCAAAGCCTGATGCTTTTGAACTGTGGTGTTAGAGAAGACTATTGAGATTCCCTTGTACTGCAAAAAGATCAAACCAGTCAATCCTAAAGGAAATCAACCCTGAATATTCACTGGAAGGACTGATGCTGAAGCTTCAATACTTTGGCCACGTGATGTGAA
Organism: Oreotragus oreotragus; assembly: GCA_006410675.1. NCBI lineage: Eukaryota > Metazoa > Chordata > Mammalia > Artiodactyla > Bovidae > Oreotragus > Oreotragus oreotragus. The sequence goes on from SJYX01013426.1 coordinate 311,523, forward strand.
AAACCAAGTCCTTAGAAAAGACCCTGATTCTGGGAAAGACTGAAGCAGAAGGAAGATGGGACAACAGAGGATGAGATGGTTAGATCACAACACCGACTCAATGAACATGAGTTTGAGCAAGCTCCAGGAGATGGTGAGGGGAGCCTGGCATGGTGCAGTCCATGGGGTTGCAAAGATTAGGATATGACTGAGTGACTGAATAGCAACCTGTGTCAAGCACAAGTGTCAAAACCAAGACCAGTAGTTCACCTGAATCCTGGGATTCTACTCCATTATGCTGATTCTTTTTCATTATATATTTAAAAATTTGAATATCATCTGGAAAGTTCTCATCATATTTTCATGAACAGGTATGCTTTTATAGCTAAATTTATGGGAATTATTTCCCTCTGTTAGATTAACTACCCCTTATTTTGTTTTCTTTTTCATTTTTGTTGTTACAGTTTTTATTATATTGTATATAATCTCTTGCTTCTCAATTTATAATTTAGCTTTACTTTGAGGCAAATGAAGAATGAATAATGTTAAAGCTCAGTTCTCAAGATCATGACTTTTTATTCAATTTGAATTTATTTGAATTGCAGCAAGGTTAGAAAAATAAAACAGCCAGCTCTGGTCACTTGTTGTACTTTCATAAAACGGATTATGCTAGATAAACTTTGGTCATTCCAGCAAAGGGACTTTGACCCATATAACTAAATTTCATTTGAAACTACTGCATTCACACACAGGTCAGTATCTTCAAGCCTAAGGAATGTGTTGGAAAGTTGCAAAAAGAAAAGTGACTTGTTAAAAACTGGAATAAGAAAAATGCATGTGTGGTGGGTGCTAAGTCACTTAAGTCATGTCCAACTCTTTATGACCCTATGGACTGTAGACCACCAGGCTCCTCTGTTCATGGGATTCTCCAGGCAAGAATACTGGAGTGGGTTGTCATTTCTTCCTCCAGAGGATCTTCCTGACCCAGGGATTGAACACGTATCTCTTACTTCTCATGCACTGTCAGGTGGGTTCTTCACCACTAGCACCACCTGGGAAGCCCTACATGTGTCGTACTCCTAGTATAATAAAATATTTTTGTAAACTACATTTTCATGTGTTACTGACCTGTATCTGAATTTTAAGGAAAAAATTTGGAATGCATAACAAAAGTTTCTACTATGTATAGGTAGACTTTTACTCCTTTTAAGAAAAGTTATGACAAACCTAGATAGCATATTGAAAAGCAGAGACATTACTTGGCCAACAAATGTCCGTCTAGTCAAGGCTATGGTTTTTCCAGTGGTCATGTATGGATGTGAGTGTTGGTCTGTGAAGAAAGCTAAGCATCAAAGAATTGATGCTTTTGAACTGTGGTGTTGGAGAAGACTCTTGAGAGTCCCTTGAACTGCAAGGAGATCCAACCAGTTCATTCTGAAGGAGATCAACCCTGGGATTTCTTTGGAGGGAATGATGCTGAAGCTGAAACTCCAGTACTTTGGCCACCTCATGCGAAGAGTTGACTCATTGGAAAAGACTCTGATACTGGGAGGGCCTGGGGGCAGGAGGAGAAGGGGACGACAGAGGATGAGATGGCTGGATGGCATCACTGACTCGATGGATGTGAATCTGAGTGAACTCTGGGAGTTGGTGATGGACAGGGAGGCCTGGCGTGCTGCAATTCATTGGATTGCAAAGAGTTGGACACGACTTAGCAACTGAACTGAACTGAAAGACTATTACATATCCCTAATGAAAACATTTTATGCTTCTTCATCCTTTATCATAGAATTGACAAATATTTAAAAGGAGACTTCCCAAATGTGAAATGAAAAAAAAAAAAACCATCATTCAATTTATTGGTGTTTAGGATCTAGCAACTAAGCATAAAACCAATACTTCTCTAAATAAATATGTATCCCTCTTTATCCAATGGATATTTTTATTTTGATTAGCTTTTTCATTTAGAAAAAAAATCAAGTATTTTTCCTATATAGTCTATAATATTTTAGAGTTGATATTTTGGTGCTAATGATCACTAATGGGTTTTGTGCAAAACTTACGTGTTATTCCTTGGAACTGTTTTGATGTTTATTTGACTGTTGAAGTTTTCCATTTTCTATCTCAGGAAGATGCATCCTTTTTATTCCAAACAAAAAAGACTGGACGTTGATCAGTCTTACATGATATGGTTTGAGTTACATTAGCAAAATGTGATATCCTTAATTCTATCTGAATTATTTGTGATTCTATGTCTTCAAAAGGATTCATTGAAAATAAAATTTAAGCTTATCAATTGTTTGTAACTCAGAATGAGATGTAACAGAACAGTATTTGGATAAAAGAGATATGATACATGAATTATGACATACTGAGCCTTATTGTGACTTTAAACAGCTAGTTTGCTAGAGTGTAGAAAGAACTGCACAGAATATGGTAGCCATGATAGCAACTGTAATTTACTTACACTTCAGTCTTCAACTCAGTACATAGGCTTGCATTCTAAAAAATATAGATTTAACATCTGTAGCCTGAACAAGTATCTGTGAATTTCATTGGAGTTGGAGTTATTCATTCAGGAGATGGCAGAACAGAGCAAATGTTTAATTATAAAAGAAATGCCATTAATCATAAATTATGTAATATGCACAATGATAAGTGATTCAATTCAGAGTTTGAAACTTCCAAATTTGAAGAATCAGTCATTTTTTTCCNAACATAAAGAAGGCTGAGAGCTGCTCTGCCATCCCCTTCTCTTCTGCCTTCAATATTTCCAATCATCAAAGCCTGATGCTTTTGAACTGTGGTGTTAGAGAAGACTATTGAGATTCCCTTGTACTGCAAAAAGATCAAACCAGTCAATCCTAAAGGAAATCAACCCTGAATATTCACTGGAAGGACTGATGCTGAAGCTTCAATACTTTGGCCACGTGATGTGAAAAACCAAGTCCTTAGAAAAGACCCTGATTCTGGGAAAGACTGAAGCAGAAGGAAGATGGGACAACAGAGGATGAGATGGTTAGATCACAACACCGACTCAATGAACATGAGTTTGAGCAAGCTCCAGGAGATGGTGAGGGGAGCCTGGCATGGTGCAGTCCATGGGGTTGCAAAGATTAGGATATGACTGAGTGACTGAATAGCAACCTGTGTCAAGCACAAGTGTCAAAACCAAGACCAGTAGTTCACCTGAATCCTGGGATTCTACTCCATTATGCTGATTCTTTTTCATTATATATTTAAAAATTTGAATATCATCTGGAAAGTTCTCATCATATTTTCATGAACAGGTATGCTTTTATAGCTAAATTTATGGGAATTATTTCCCTCTGTTAGATTAACTACCCCTTATTTTGTTTTCTTTTTCATTTTTGTTGTTACAGTTTTTATTATATTGTATATAATCTCTTGCTTCTCAATTTATAATTTAGCTTTACTTTGAGGCAAATGAAGAATGAATAATGTTAAAGCTCAGTTCTCAAGATCATGACTTTTTATTCAATTTGAATTTATTTGAATTGCATCAAGGTTAGAAAAATAAAACAGCCAGCTCTGGTCACTTGTTGTACTTTCATAAAACGGATTATGCTAGATAAACTTTGGTCATTCCAGCAAAGGGACTTTGACCCATATAACTAAATTTCATTTGAAACTACTGCATTCACACACAGGTCAGTATCTTCAAGCCTAAGGAATGTGTTGGAAAGTTGCAAAAAGAAAAGTGACTTGTTAAAAACTGGAATAAGAAAAATGCATGTGTGGTGGGTGCTAAGTCACTTAAGTCATGTCCAACTCTTTATGACCCTATGGACTGTAGACCACCAGGCTCCTCTGTTCATGGGATTCTCCAGGCAAGAATACTGGAGTGGGTTGTCATTTCTTCCTCCAGAGGATCTTCCTGACCCAGGGATTGAACACGTATCTCTTACTTCTCATGCACTGTCAGGTGGGTTCTTCACCACTAGCACCACCTGGGAAGCCCTACATGTGTCGTACTCCTAGTATAATAAAATATTTTTGTAAACTACATTTTCATGTGTTACTGACCTGTATCTGAATTTTAAGGAAAAAATTTGGAATGCATAACAAAAGTTTCTACTATGTATAGGTAGACTTTTACTCCTTTTAAGAAAAGTTATGACAAACCTAGATAGCATATTGAAAAGCAGAGACATTACTTGGCCAACAAATGTCCGTCTAGTCAAGGCTATGGTTTTTCCAGTGGTCATGTATGGATGTGAGTGCTGGTCTGTGAAGAAAGCTAAGCATCAAAGAATTGATGCTTTTGAACTGTGGTGTTGGAGAAGACTCTTGAGAGTCCCTTGAACTGCAAGGAGATCCAACCAGTTCATTCTGAAGGAGATCAACCCTGGGATTTCTTTGGAGGGAATGATGCTGAAGCTGAAACTCCAGTACTTTGGCCACCTCATGCGAAGAGTTGACTCATTGGAAAAGACTCTGATACTGGGAGGGCCTGGGGGCAGGAGGAGAAGGGGACGACAGAGGATGAGATGGCTGGATGGCATCACTGACTCGATGGATGTGAATCTGAGTGAACTCTGGGAGTTGGTGATGGACAGGGAGGCCTGGCGTGCTGCAATTCATTGGATTGCAAAGAGTTGGACACGACTTAGCAACTGAACTGAACTGAAAGACTATTACATATCCCTAATGAAAACATTTTATGCTTCTTCATCCTTTATCATAGAATTGACAAATATTTAAAAGGAGACTTCCCAAATGTGAAATGAAAAAAAAAAAAACCATCATTCAATTTATTGGTGTTTAGGATCTAGCAACTAAGCATAAAACCAATACTTCTCTAAATAAATATGTATCCCTCTTTATCCAATGGATATTTTTATTTTGATTAGCTTTTTCATTTAGAAAAAAAAACAAGTATTTTTCCTATATAGTCTATAATATTTTAGAGTTGATATTTTGGTGCTAATGATCACTAATGGGTTTTGTGCAAAACTTACGTGTTATTCCTTGGAACTGTTTTGATGTTTATTTGACTGTTGAAGTTTTCCATTTTCTATCTCAGGAAGATGCATCCTTTTTATTCCAAACAAAAAAGACTGGACGTTGATCAGTCTTACATGATATGGTTTGAGTTACATTAGCAAAATGTGATATCCTTAATTCTATCTGAATTATTTGTGATTCTATGTCTTCAAAAGGATTCATTGAAAATAAAATTTAAGCTTATCAATTGTTTGTAACTCAGAATGAGATGTAACAGAACAGTATTTGGATAAAAGAGATATGATACATGAATTATGACATACTGAGCCTTATTGTGACTTTAAACAGCTAGTTTGCTAGAGTGTAGAAAGAACTGCACAGAATATGGTAGCCATGATAGCAACTGTAATTTACTTACACTTCAGTCTTCAACTCAGTACATAGGCTTGCATTCTAAAAAATATAGATTTAACATCTGTAGCCTGAACAAGTATCTGTGAATTTCATTGGAGTTGGAGTTATTCATTCAGGAGATGGCAGAACAGAGCAAATGTTTAATTATAAAAGAAATGCCATTAATCATAAATTATGTAATATGCACAATGATAAGTGATTCAATTCAGAGTTTGAAACTTCCAAATTTGAAGAATCAGTCATTTTTTTCAAACAAACAGGCTCAAAAGATGTTATAAATAGAAAGCTAAAGTAAGCTCAAATGTTTTAATGAGGGTCCCTTGGTGTGTCTGGAGACAGCAAATTACTGAATTATAACATTTCAGGTAACATGAGAAATGCCTCATAGGAAGACTGTGCAGGTAATAAGCACAATGACACATGATTTATCACATGCTCTGACCAGCAGCAGCAGCTGACCATTGTATGTAAGCATCCCACTACATGTGCTGACGTCCACACTCAGGTTCTTGCTCTGAACAGCAAACCAAACTCACCACCCGTGATACCATGTGCCATTGCAGCAACTACTACAGAGGCCTGGGCCACAGCTACGGAGGCTTTGGTGGCCTGGGTTTTGGCCATGGCTGTGGATGTGGAAGCTTCTGCAAGCTGGGCTACGGCTCTGGCTCTAGAGGCTATGGACTCGGCTCTAGATATGGAAGCTTTGGATATGGCTACAATCGCTGCCCATCCTTCTTTGGAAGATATGGATTCTCTAGCTTCTACTGAAACCCTTTTCCAGGAGCCCAACATTTGAGCCCATAAACGAATTATCTGACTACAATAACTATACTAAACAAGATACCTGGGGCCAAGCCAAGATCAAAAATATTATTTAGTGTCTAAGATTAAGGTCAAGATCAAAAATAATATTTAATGTCTCAGATTTTAGGGATATTTTATCACTTCATAATTGTCTACATCGTGTCTTTTGTTGTCTCTTATTTGTGCTTTCATAACTGTGGGAATTCCTGTAAGCATTTTGCAATAAATTTTTCCTGAAACAGCATACATGGCTTTTATTTTTTAATTTAACTCAGAAGATCAAAGTGATTATTTGTAATTGCACCCAGTCAACAATGAAAAGGGTTTCCCTCATAACTCAGTTGGTAAAGAATCCGCCTGCAATGCAGGAGACCCTGCTTCGATTCCTGGGTTGGGATGGTCCACTGGAGAAGGGATAGGCTACCCATTCCATTATTCTTGGGCTTCCCTTGTAGCTCAGCTGGGTAAAGAATCTGACTGCAATGTGGGAGACCTGGGTTTGATCCCTGGGCTGGGAAGATCCCCTGGAGAAGGGGAAGGCTACCCACTCCATTATTCTGGCCTGGAAAATTCCTTGGACTATACAGTCCATGGGTTCGCAAAGAGTAGACACAACTGAGTAACTTTCACTAACAATGGGAAAAAAAAAAAAAAGCTGTTCAATGAAAAATTGAGGTAATAGGAACTTCTACACTCACTCATATGTCTAAATATATACTTGCAAACTGCAACACTCAGCTGAAGTAACTTTTTTTTTTCTTTCAACATGAAACCAGATCTTATTCAATGCTTTTAGTTAGAGAACATTGGCATTTAAATCCAGCACTGAAATATCAGCTTTATGTGTTTTCCATTCTGGAATGAAGTACCATGAAGAATAAATGCTTTTCTGTTTTGTTTAAAATTAATATTTATTTGACCATTTCAGTAATAAGAAAACATAATGATAGAATAAAACCTATCTCCAAATATATGCTGAAAAATGAACTTATTTTTGTGAATCTCTACCATGTTTCCCTCATGGTATGCCATGGTGTGACATGACATTTTTCTTCAGTATTATCAGAACATTAAAATATTTTGCAGTTCACCAAGGAAATTTAAAAGTCGCTGCTATTACTTGTGAAATAACCAGCATTGAGGTTATGGTTGATCTGAAACCTTGTACATTTTGTGTACTGTGCTAAGTTACTTCAGTTGTGTCTGACTCTTTGCGACCCCATGGACTGCAGGCCGCCAGGTTTCTCTGTCCATGGGATTCTCCAGGCAAGAATACTGGAGTGAGTTGCCATTTCCTCCTCCAGGGGATCTTCCTGGCCCAGGGATCAAACCTGCATCTCTTCCGTTTCCTGCACTGGCAAATGGATTATTTACCGCTGTTGCCACCTGGGAAGCCCTTGTACATTCTAACGAGGGTCTCATAATGCTGACATTCAAAAAGTGGGTTATTTCTTGCTAGTACTACAAATAAGTATTATTTGACTGTGAAAAATTATATATCAAAATATCATCATTCCCCCTCCCCAAACTGTTATATATGTAGGTAGTGAAAAGAAACTGAATATCTTTTGAGTTACCAAATTCAATTAAACCAAGATAACAATATAATGGTAGAATTGTGAAGCCGACTTGTGGTGGTGATTTAGTCGCTAAGTCATGTCCAGCTCTTGCTAACTCATGGACTGTAGCCTGCCAAGGTCCTCTGTCCATGGGATTCTCCAAGCAAGCATACTCAAGTGGCTTGTCATTTCCTTCTCCAGAGGATCTTACTAACCCAGGAATTGAACCCAGGTCTCCTGCATTACAGGCAGATTCTTTACCAACTGAGCTACAAGGGAAGCTGGCTGGGAGACTGCAAAACCTACCACAATAGCATCTATTTAGTTCCTTTTAGTGGGTGAGTAATACGGTTTAGTTATGGTTTAGCACTAGGCTCTAGTCCTTAAGTTCTTATGAACATTATATAACCTCAAATGCAGTGTTCAGATTCTATTCTTTTAGTTTTATATGTAATTGTCAAATGATGCATTTCCCCAACTGAAATTAGTTCTTCTCTTAATAACAACCATATAATATGAAAATAAAAAATAAGAGTTGAAAGGATGAATTAATTCTAAGGTATTTAAGAGTAAGCATCACAGTTCTGCCAGTCATGGGTAACTCTGTGACAGCATCTGAACAGGAAAGGAGGTGCTGGTGGTAGTAGTTTAGTCACCAAGTCGTGTCTGCCTCTTGAGACCCCGTGGACTGTAGCCCACCAGTCTCCTCTGTCCATAGGATTTCTCAGGCAAGAATACTGGAGCAGGTTGCCATCTCCTTCTCCAGGGGATCTTCCCAACCCAGAGATCGAACCCAGGTCTCCTGCATTGCAGGCAGATTCTTTACCAACTGAGCTACAAGGGAAGCTGGCTGGGAGACTGCAAAATCTACCAAAATATCATCTATTTAGTTCCTTTTAGTGGGTGAGTAGTAGGGTTTAGTTATGGTTTAGCACTAGGCTCTAGTCCTTAAGTTCTTATGAACATTATATAACCTCAAATGCAGTGTTCAGATTCTATTCTTTTAGTTTTATATGTAATTGTCAAATGATGTATTTCCCCAACTGAAATTAGTTGCTTCTCTTAATAACAACCATATAATATGAAAATAAAAAATAAGAGTTGAAAGGATGAATTAATTCTAAGGTATTTAAGAGTAAGCATCACAGTTCTGCCAGTCATGGGTAACTCTGTGACAGCATCTGAACAGGAAAGGAGGTGCTGGTGGTAGTAGTTTAGTCACCAAGTCGTGTCTGCCTCTTGAGACCCCGTGGACTGTAGCCCACCAGTCTCCTCTGTCCATAGGATTTCTCAGGCAAGAATACTGGAGCAGGTTGCCATCTCCTTCTCCAGGGGATCTTCCCAACCCAGAGATCGAACCCAGGTCTCCTGCATTGCAGGCAGATTCTTTACCAACTGAGCTACAAGGGAAGCTGGCTGGGAGACTGCAAAATCTACCAAAATATCATCTATTTAGTTCCTTTTAGTGGGTGAGTAGTAGGGTTTAGTTATGGTTTAGCACTAGGCTCTAGTCCTTAAGTTCTTATGAACATTATATAACCTCAAATGCAGTGTTCAGATTCTATTCTTTTAGTTTTATATGTAATTGTCAAATGATGTATTTCCCCAACTGAAATTAGTTGCTTCTCTTAATAACAACCATATAATATGAAAATAAAAAATAAGAGTTGAAAGGATGAATTAATTCTAAGGTATTTAAGAGTAAGCATCACAGTTCTGCCAGTCATGGGTAACTCTGTGACAGCATCTGAACAGGAAAGGAGGTGCTGGTGGTAGTAGTTTAGTCACCAAGTCGTGTCTGCCTCTTGAGACCCCGTGGACTGTAGCCCACCAGTCTCCTCTGTCCATAGGATTTCTCAGGCAAGAATACTGGAGCAGGTTGCCATCTCCTTCTCCAGGGGATCTTCCCAACCCAGAGATCGAACCCAGGTCTCCTGCATTGCAGGCAGATTCTTTACCAACTGAGCTACAAGGGAAGCTGGCTGGGAGACTGCAAAATCTACCAAAATATCATCTATTTAGTTCCTTTTAGTGGGTGAGTAGTAGGGTTTAGTTATGGTTTAGCACTAGGCTCTAGTCCTTAAGTTCTTATGAACATTATATAACCTCAAATGCAGTGTTCAGATTCTATTCTTTTAGTTTTATATGTAATTGTCAAATGATGTATTTCCCCAACTGAAATTAGTTGCTTCTCTTAATAACAACCATATAATATGAAAATAAAAAATAAGAGTTGAAAGGATGAATTAATTCTAAGGTATTTAAGAGTAAGCATCACAGTTCTGCCAGTCATGGGTAACTCTGTGACAGCATCTGAACAGGAAAGGAGGTGCTGGTGGTAGTAGTTTAGTCACCAAGTCGTGTCTGCCTCTTGAGACCCCGTGGACTGTAGCCCACCAGTCTCCTCTGTCCATAGGATTTCTCAGGCAAGAATACTGGAGCAGGTTGCCATCTCCTTCTCCAGGGGATCTTCCCAACCCAGAGATCGAACCCAGGTCTCCTGCATTGCAGGCAGATTCTTTACCAACTGAGCTACAAGGGAAGCTGGCTGGGAGACTGCAAAATCTACCAAAATATCATCTATTTAGTTCCTTTTAGTGGGTGAGTAGTAGGGTTTAGTTATGGTTTAGCACTAGGCTCTAGTCCTTAAGTTCTTATGAACATTATATAACCTCAAATGCAGTGTTCAGATTCTATTCTTTTAGTTTTATATGTAATTGTCAAATGATGTATTTCCCCAACTGAAATTAGTTGCTTCTCTTAATAACAACCATATAATATGAAAATAAAAAATAAGAGTTGAAAGGATGAATTAATTCTAAGGTATTTAAGAGTAAGCATCACAGTTCTGCCAGTCATGGGTAACTCTGTGACAGCATCTGAACAGGAAAGGAGGTGCTGGTGGTAGTAGTTTAGTCACCAAGTCGTGTCTGCCTCTTGAGACCCCGTGGACTGTAGCCCACCAGTCTCCTCTGTCCATAGGATTTCTCAGGCAAGAATACTGGAGCAGGTTGCCATCTCCTTCTCCAGGGGATCTTCCCAACCCAGAGATCGAACCCAGGTCTCCTGCATTGCAGGCAGATTCTTTACCAACTGAGCTACAAGGGAAGCTGGCTGGGAGACTGCAAAATCTACCAAAATATCATCTATTTAGTTCCTTTTAGTGGGTGAGTAGTAGGGTTTAGTTATGGTTTAGCACTAGGCTCTAGTCCTTAAGTTCTTATGAACATTATATAACCTCAAATGCAGTGTTCAGATTCTATTCTTTTAGTTTTATATGTAATTGTCAAATGATGTATTTCCCCAACTGAAATTAGTTGCTTCTCTTAATAACAACCATATAATATGAAAATAAAAAATAAGAGTTGAAAGGATGAATTAATTCTAAGGTATTTAAGAGTAAGCATCACAGTTCTGCCAGTCATGGGTAACTCTGTGACAGCATCTGAACAGGAAAGGAGGTGCTGGTGGTAGTAGTTTAGTCACCAAGTCGTGTCTGCCTCTTGAGACCCCGTGGACTGTAGCCCACCAGTCTCCTCTGTCCATAGGATTTCTCAGGCAAGAATACTGGAGCAGGTTGCCATCTCCTTCTCCAGGGGATCTTCCCAACCCAGAGATCGAACCCAGGTCTCCTGCATTGCAGGCAGATTCTTTACCAACTGAGCTACAAGGGAAGCTGGCTGGGAGACTGCAAAATCTACCAAAATATCATCTATTTAGTTCCTTTTAGTGGGTGAGTAGTAGGGTTTAGTTATGGTTTAGCACTAGGCTCTAGTCCTTAAGTTCTTATGAACATTATATAACCTCAAATGCAGTGTTCAGATTCTATTCTTTTAGTTTTATATGTAATTGTCAAATGATGTATTTCCCCAACTGAAATTAGTTGCTTCTCTTAATAACAACCATATAATATGAAAATAAAAAATAAGAGTTGAAAGGATGAATTAATTCTAAGGTATTTAAGAGTAAGCATCACAGTTCTGCCAGTCATGGGTAACTCTGTGACAGCATCTGAACAGGAAAGGAGGTGCTGGTGGTAGTAGTTTAGTCACCAAGTCGTGTCTGCCTCTTGAGACCCCGTGGACTGTAGCCCACCAGTCTCCTCTGTCCATAGGATTTCTCAGGCAAGAATACTGGAGCAGGTTGCCATCTCCTTCTCCAGGGGATCTTCCCAACCCAGAGATCGAACCCAGGTCTCCTGCATTGCAGGCAGATTCTTTACCAACTGAGCTACAAGGGAAGCTGGCTGGGAGACTGCAAAATCTACCAAAATATCATCTATTTAGTTCCTTTTAGTGGGTGAGTAGTAGGGTTTAGTTATGGTTTAGCACTAGGCTCTAGTCCTTAAGTTCTTATGAACATTATATAACCTCAAATGCAGTGTTCAGATTCTATTCTTTTAGTTTTATATGTAATTGTCAAATGATGTATTTCCCCAACTGAAATTAGTTGCTTCTCTTAATAACAACCATATAATATGAAAATAAAAAATAAGAGTTGAAAGGATGAATTAATTCTAAGGTATTTAAGAGTAAGCATCACAGTTCTGCCAGTCATGGGTAACTCTGTGACAGCATCTGAACAGGAAAGGAGGTGCTGGTGGTAGTAGTTTAGTCACCAAGTCGTGTCTGCCTCTTGAGACCCCGTGGACTGTAGCCCACCAGTCTCCTCTGTCCATAGGATTTCTCAGGCAAGAATACTGGAGCAGGTTGCCATCTCCTTCTCCAGGGGATCTTCCCAACCCAGAGATCGAACCCAGGTCTCCTGCATTGCAGGCAGATTCTTTACCAACTGAGCTACAAGGGAAGCTGGCTGGGAGACTGCAAAATCTACCAAAATATCATCTATTTAGTTCCTTTTAGTGGGTGAGTAGTAGGGTTTAGTTATGGTTTAGCACTAGGCTCTAGTCCTTAAGTTCTTATGAACATTATATAACCTCAAATGCAGTGTTCAGATTCTATTCTTTTAGTTTTATATGTAATTGTCAAATGATGTATTTCCCCAACTGAAATTAGTTGCTTCTCTTAATAACAACCATATAATATGAAAATAAAAAATAAGAGTTGAAAGGATGAATTAATTCTAAGGTATTTAAGAGTAAGCATCACAGTTCTGCCAGTCATGGGTAACTCTGTGACAGCATCTGAACAGGAAAGGAGGTGCTGGTGGTAGTAGTTTAGTCACCAAGTCGTGTCTGCCTCTTGAGACCCCGTGGACTGTAGCCCACCAGTCTCCTCTGTCCATAGGATTTCTCAGGCAAGAATACTGGAGCAGGTTGCCATTTCCTTCTCCAGGGATCTTCCCAACCCAGCGATCGAACCCAGGTCTCCTGCATTGCAGGCGGATTCTTTACCAGCTGAGCCACATGGGTAGGCCAAATATCTGCTAGAATGACTAAATTTTAAAACACTGAAAACAGCAAATGCTGACTTGACTGTGGAGCAACAGAAGCTATTATTCATTGCTAATGGAAATGAAAAATGGTACAGCAATTTTGCAAGACAGTCTGGCAGTTTTTCACAAAGCTAAAGATGGTCTTATGAAAAAGATTCAACAATCACTTTCCCTGGTATTTACCCAAATGACTTGAAAACTTATATCTACACAAAAACCTGAATGTGGATGTTTATACAAGTTTTATTCCTATTTGTCAAAGTTTGGAAGTAATCAAGGTGTCCTTCAAAGGATGAATGGATAAATCATCTGTGGTACATCCAGGCAACGGAATATTTTTCAGCAATAAAAAGAAATGAGGTATCAATCCATGGAAGGATATGGAGGACTCATAAAAGCTTATTGCTAAGTGAAAGAAGTCAATGTGAAAAGGCTAAATACTGTCTGACATTCTTGAAAAGAAAAAACTATGAAGACAGTCAAAAGGTTAGTGTTTCCCAGAGTTCTGAAGAAGGAGGGAAAAATAATTAGAGCACAGGAGATTTTTAGAACAGAGAAATTATTCTCTATGATGTTGTAATAGAGGTCAGTGACATTATGCATTTGTCAAAACCCACAGGACAGGACAACACAGAGTGAATGCTAATCCATAGATTTTAATTAGTAATGTGTCATTATTGGTTCATTAATTATAATCAATATATCATATGATTTAAGGTGTTCAATAATGGGGGAAATTGTGTGTGTGAAGGGTTATATAGGAATTCTGTATTTCCTGCTCAGTTAATCTGTAAACTTAAGCTGTTCTTCAAATAAAATTTCTTAATTAAAAAAGGGTAATGTATGTGGGTGAATAAACAGGAGATGGTGAATATAAAGACAAGGAGGGAGATGTAACATGCCCTTTGGAGGCAGCTTGGATGGATGTGAGAAGAGGGTGAGGATTTGAGAAGATAACTTTTAATCTGCTTTTAAAGCAGAACTTCTGAAATAAAGTACTGTTTTGCCATCAGTTTCTGAATAGTTTTATTCTATGATTGTCAAAGCACATGTAAGTGTATAACACAAAGAATGAAGAGTAACCTATGGATTTTAATTAATAATTATACATCAGGATTATTGGCTCATCAATTATAAAAAGCAAAACTTTTTTTAATTTTTAAAGTAGCATGAAAAAGAATATGTGTGTCAGTTGTGATTGTCAACATTCTAAAACTAAATTAAAAACAGATTAATTTTTCTAGAGGTCCTTACTGGTGTTTGCAAAAATCAAATTGATTCTTTATGGCTTTCAAATATTTGTTTGTTTTTTTTTTGAAATTAGTTATTTTTATTATTACCATTATCAATTTCTATAATATCATACTATCATGTAAGGCCTCCTCCCCCTTCCTTGCTTTCTTAACCCTGGCAGGGACCCCCGGGCTCCAGCTGGGGCATCAGTTCCCACAATTCTGGAAGCTGAAAGTCCAAGACCAAACTGAGGCACGTTTCGTTTCTCTGGAGGTCCCTCTCCTGACCTTGCAGATGGCTGCTTTCTTGCTGCATCCTCGCGTGGTCTTTCCTCCCTGCCTGTGCATCCCCGCTTGTCTCTTCCTGTCCTTATAAGGACATCAGGCCTAATTTAACCTTCAGTTCAGTTCAGTTCAGTTCAGTCACTTAGTCGTGTCCAACTCTTTGTGACCTTGTGGACGGCAGCATGCTAGGCTTCCCTGTCCATCACCCGCTCCCAGAGCATGCTCAGACTCATGTCCATTGAGTCAGTGATGCCTTAATTGCCCCTTTTATGTCCGGTCTCCAAATACAATCATCTTGGGGGTTAGGACTTCAACCACTGAATTTTCAGGGGGTGTGGTATGGACATGATTCAATCCATAACAATGACTCAGTAACTAAAAGGGAGAAATTGATGATAAATANTCCCAGAGCATGCTCAGACTCATGTCCATTGAGTCAGTGATGCCTTAATTGCCCCTTTTATGTCCGGTCTCCAAATACAATCATCTTGGGGGTTAGGACTTCAACCACTGAATTTTCAGGGGGTGTGGTATGGACATGATTCAATCCATAACAATGACTCAGTAACTAAAAGGGAGAAATTGATGATAAATAAGAGAAGTCAGACAAAAAATGTACACACTGTATGACTGCCATACAAAATGCTAGAAAAGTCAAAACACATTCACAGTGACAAAAAGCACTTCAGTGGCAGCTGGTGCAGAGGGATGGGTGGGAGACTCCATGGGGGCTTGACTGCAAAGGGCAGGAGGGAACTTTCTGGGGTGATGAGACTTTGGCATCTTTTTTTTTTTTGGTCTCACTGCACAGCATGTGGGATCTTAATTCCTTGACCAGGGATCAAACCCTAGAGATTGAATCCGAACCCCTGGCATTGGAAGAAAGAATCTTAACCACTGGACCACCAGGGAAGTTCCAAAAATGTTGCCTCTTGCCTAGGGTAGTGGCTGTATGGATGTAAACATTTGCCAAAACTCGCTGAACTGTAAACAGAGAGGGGGGTGTGTTTTATTGTATGCACATTATGCCTCAATAAAATAACAGATGTCAAACCCTATCTCAAAGGGTTAAAAATAAGGTTCAAGTTAGGTGGTTGTTCAGAGTAGATGAGTTAATGTCTACAAAGTGCTTAGATTGGAGCCCAGCACAGAGTAAGTGTGCAAGTAAATGGTAACCATGGTAACCGGAAAACAAGACTTTTGCTCAGTAAATGGGGCAAGAGAGAGAAATAAACAGAGGGCATCCAGAGGCAGGGGGAGGGGGAGAGGGGCTGAGGAGGGAGGAGGAGAAAGGCAGGGGCTGTGAACATGGCTCCCTGCTGACCCAGGGAGGATACCCTTATCACTTCTCAGCATCTTCTGGGTTCTGGGGACCAGCCACCGGCTACTCAGCCTCTGCTGTCCCTAGCCTGCTCTTCTTCATTCATTCATTCATCCACTGAACACATGCACTGTGTACCACCCAGTACAATACCAGGGATCAATAGCTGCTTCTATTTACGGAGTATGTTCTGAGTGTGGGACGCTGCTCAGCACTGGATGGTTTAAGATGAGCTGATATTCAACTGGTTTTCTCTCACAGAAAAGCAGCTTGTGGTTAAACCAAGTACATGACCATGTTCTATTCTCATGACACATCTGTTGAGATATTATTCTCCTTTTTTGTGGCTGAGAAGGTTAATGTTCAGGGAGGTGAAGTGGTTGGCTCAAGGTTCCACAGCTATATAAGTGGTTGGATTTGAATGCAGGTCTGACTCGGAAATCCTTATATTACATGGTCTTTGTCCTCAAAGTGTCGATCCAGTGGGGAGATGAACACATTAAATATGTCTCCCTGGGTCTCCCCCTGAGGATTCCTCCCTGAGTCCCTAGACAGGCTTCTCTCTGCTCCTTAGACTCTGGGGGATGAGAGTCCTTGGTCCTCTGAGGATGCCCGGGGCCATTCCTGCCTGCCCCCTTCTCCCTTGCCCACTGGGACATCCCATCCCTGCCTGGCCTGCCTCTCCCAGGCCTTGGGGGGCTTGTTTGCGGGCAGAGCTGGCTGAGCCCCGGCTGCGGCACTGTTTGTGTTCCTCTGCTGCCCCAGGAGATGTCCCCATTCTGCCCATCTTGTCCTCACTCTGGGCCAGGCCCTCACCAGCCTGGCCCTCTTTCCAGCCTCCCTCTGAGTTTGTGTTTGTCTTTAATTCACAGCTCATTAGCAGATCAAAGAAGACAAGGATGCCCTGTGTCCAAGAGACCCCCAGGCAGCCCTCTCCTTACACTCTGCAATGCCCTCCTCCTTGGCACGAGGCAAGGGACTCCCCTGGTTGTTCTTTGTGAAGCAAGAGAGAGGCCAGATTCCCCCATCTGTAGCTGGGCCAGAAACTGAGCTGGTGGGGGGCTGAGGCTAGGGTGCTGGGAGGCAGCATCAGCCCCCTCCTCCAGAGCCTGTGCAGGACAAGGACAGTTAATTCCTCTGGTGTTATCAGCTGGGCACAGGCACTGGTTGCATAGCAACCCAGATTGCTCTCTGTCTCCAGTGCTCAAAAAAAAAAAAAAAAAAAAAATCAGTATTTTCTCCAATTCCACATCAACAAGATAGAAATGGGCCGGGGCAGCCCTGACTCCCTGCCCCCAAGTGTGACTAATTTCCAGGGAGCTTCTATCCATACCCTTTGGTGGGGTCCCCACTCAAGGCCTGCACCTCCTTCGTCCCTCCCACATACCAGGATGGATGTAGGAATCCACCAATCACCTTGCAGTAGCATGCAGTTGGGTCAGGACCTAAGTCTGGGTTTGTGCAAGGAAATGTGGGGCAGGCCTGGGATCTGGGTTTCAGGATGAATTGCAAGAGCCCCAGCCAGTCCTGGCAATGACATCAATTTATTCACTCACTTAAAAAACATTAATTGCAGGAGGGGACACTTGTACACCTACGGCTGGTTCATATGATGTTTGACAGAAAACGGGAAAATTCTGTAAAAAAAATTTTATCCTTTAAATAAAAAATAAATTAATTCACAAAAACCCATCTTGATTGTGGACTTCCCTGGTGGTCCACTGGTTAAGAATCTGCCTGCCAATGCAGGGGATGCAGGCTTGGTCCCTGGTCTGAAAGCTAAGATCCCACGTGTCTCGGGGCAACTAAGCCCATGTCCCACAACTACTGAGCCTGTGTCTAGAGCNCTTGATTGTGGACTTCCCTGGTGGTCCACTGGTTAAGAATCTGCCTGCCAATGCAGGGGATGCAGGCTTGGTCCCTGGTCTGAAAGCTAAGATCCCACGTGTCTCGGGGCAACTAAGCCCATGTCCCACAACTACTGAGCCTGTGTCTAGAGCCTGTGTTCTGCAACAAAGAAGCCTCCACAATGAGAGGCCCTTGGGTCACAATGAAGAGTAGCCCCCACCTCTGCAAGTAGAGAAAGCCCACAACAAAAGACTCAGCGCAGTCAAAAATAAATTGGAAAAATTAAATTTTTAAAAAGAAATATTTATTGAGCACCTGTTGTTTAGTCACTAAGTCATGTCCAACTCATTGCGACCCCATGCACTGTAGCCCGCCAGGCTCCTCTGTCCATGGGATTTCCCAGGCAAGCATGCTGGAGGGGGTAGCCATTCTCTTCTCCAGGAGATCTTCCTGATCCAGGGCCTGAATCCCGGTCTGCTACACTGGCAGGCATGTTCTTTACTGCTGAGCCACCATTAATGAAGACCTTATTGAGCATGTACTGGATACCATAATCTTAAACTCTCCAGATTTGGTGGCTTAAAAATGGTGCAAATTCTTTGCCACTCCTCTCCTGGAGAAATAGAGTCTATTTCTCTTCTTCTTAAGTCAGCGCTGACTCTGTGGCCCATTTGCCAAGTAAGATGCGACAGTAGTGACACTGTGTAGCTCTGCAACTGGATCCTAGGGGATCAACAGCTTCTGCCTTTGTCACTTGAAATGCTCCTTAAGGCAATAGTACTGGAGTGGATTGCCATTTCCTTCTCCAGGGGATCTTTCCAACCCAGGGCTCGAACCTTGGTCTCCTGCATTGTAGACAGACGTTTTACCGTCTGAGCCACCAGGGAAGTCACACTCAAAATTTATTAGTATTTGGCTTATTGTAAGTGCAAACAAATGGTAGTAGATTAAACCATCACTAGGCTAATTAGGAAAGTAAACCACCTATCCAAAAATGTAATCCATCTTTTATATCACTCTGTTCTGCATAATTATTTCATTTGATACTTTCATCAAGCACCTGATCTATAAGTAAATAAGAATTAGGGTAATATTTTTCATAGGACATCATTTAACTAAAAATATTTTAAATAAGACATTTCTATTAGTTTTCCTATATTATTATTGAATCTTCATGACTTGATATGATATTTTTCTTTTCTACTTTCATTATATTGACCATTTTTTCACCCTAACAAGAAAAATAAACAACACGATAAAATTGTGAACTAATTTATTTTTTAGCTGATTCTGATGACAAGCACAGATAAATCAAAAGAGCTTGGCTATAAATCATAATTTCAGTTAAATTTTAATTTCTCCTTTTAAAACTGGGCAGAAGGGACCATTATATTGATGAAACAAGAAAAATATGTAAACAAATATCAATTTTTGTCTGAAACCAAATGATGTATTCAGGTAATAATACAAACAAGATTTTTTTATTGTGGTATACTTGGCATATAACATTATATTGGTTTCAGGTGTACAACATAATTTGTGAGAGTGAAGTGAAAGTGAAAGTTGCTCAGTCGTGTCTGACTCTTTGTGACCCCAAGGAACTTTACAGTCCATGGAATTCTCTAGGCCAGAATACTGGAGTGGGTAACCTTTCCTTTCTCCAGGGGATCTTCCCAACCCAAGTTTCGAACCCAGGTTTCCCGCGTTGCAGGCAGATTCTTTACCAGCTGAACTGCAGNTCTTTTAATTTCATGGCTGCAGTCACCATCTGCAGTGATTTTGGAGCCCCCCAAAATAAAGTCTGACACTGTTTCCACTGTTTCCCCATCTATTGGGATAATATTAAATGTGTGTAGTGACTGGTATGGCAAAATGAAATTAATATATAAATTTAACTGTTAAGATATAATCTATTCATTCTTTAAATAAATCTAATCATATGGCATCTGGTCCCATCACTTCATGGCAAATAGATGGGGAAACAGTGGAAATAGTAGCTGACTTTATTTTTCTGGGCTCCAAAATCACTGCAGATGGTGACTGCAACCATGAAATTAAAAGATGCTGGCGGATTCATGTCAATGTATGCCAAAGCCAGTAAAGTACTGTAAAGTAAAATAAAATTTTAAAAAATGAAAATAAAAATTTTTTAAAAATAAAAAATAAAAATAAAAGATGCTTACTCCTTGGAAGGAAAGTTATGACCAACCTAGATAGCATATTAGAAAGCAGAGACATTACTTTGCCAGCGAAGATCCGTCTAGTAAAGGCTATGGTTTTTCCAGTGGTCATGTATGGATGTGAGAGTTGGACTATAAACAAAGCTGAGCACTGAATTGATGCTTTTGAACTGTGGTGTTGGAGAAGACTCTTGCAAGTCCCTTGGACTGCAAGGAGATCCAACCAGTCCATCCTAAAGGAGATCAGTCCTAGGTGTTCATTGGAAGAACTGATGCTGAAGCTGAAACTCCAGTACATTGGCCACCTGATGCAAAGAGTTGACTCACTTGAAAAGACCCTGATGCTAGGAAAGATTGAGGGCAGGAGGAGAAGGGGACGACAGAGAATGAGATGGTTGGATAGTATTATCAACTTAATGGACATGGGTTTGGGTCGACTCTGGGAGTTGGTGATGGACAGGGAGGCCTGGCATGCTGTGGTTCATGGGGTCACAAAGAGTCAGACACAACTGAGTGACTGAACTGAACTGAACTGAATCATATGACAACACTGCTTACCAAGTGTTAGAAATTATCATCAGTTGCTCAAGCAACAGATGATTTCCAAAATTTTCATAAACCAAGTAATTATCTTTGATGTAAGTTTCTGTAGGCAGTTTGTAGCATTGTCCCAACATGGGACAGAATCCAATCTTAGGACAGTGATGGACAGCCTGCAAGGTTGGATGAGTTCCCAGGTCAGAAGAAATAGTTCTAAACTCTTAGTTCTGCTGATGGATCCAGAATGATAATCTGGTACCCTTCCAGCCCTTCATCTTGACTTCAGCTCCAGAACTAAAAGAAAGGCATTATTGACTTATCTTTCCCTTGGTGACAGTTCAAAGAGGAGAGTGAGCTGCCACTGCTACTGGAAAGGGTAGAGAAATACCCAAAGGCCTGTGTTCGCTGGCTGTGGGGCACAAGTGCCTTAGTATCAGTCTACGACCCTGACTTCCAGCCCTTCATCTTGACTTCAGCTCCAGAACTAAAAGAAAGGCATTATTGACTTATCTTTCCCTTGGTGACAGTTCAAAGAGGAGAGTGAGCTGCCACTGCTACTGGAAAGGGTAGAGAAATACCCAAAGGCCTGTGTTCGCTGGCTGTGGGGCACAAGTGCCTTAGTATCAGTCTACGACCCTGACTACATGAAGATGGTCCTGGGGAGATCAGGTGAGAAGGAAACCCTCAGCTGGAGACAATCTTTCATTTGAGTACATGTCCCTGGGTGTGAAATTCCACAAGAGACTGACACTTCAGACATCAAGGCCTGAACTCCTCCAAACACCCTCCCAACCACAAGCGAGACTAGGGTTTCTCTTTTATGTCTTACTTTTTACAAATGAGATGATCCCAGAACTGGAAGATGATTCCCTGTCCACACTGATCTAGGTTGGGCACCTCTCACTGTTGCTTCTTCTGTGTCATGAGATGGCCAGATGACCACACGCTGTAGAAAAATCACAGGTCTTTCTTATTCACTGGCAGTGAACTGAGTTTATGTTTCAGGGCAATTCACCATCTTAGTCCTGTGAGTGTTCTGCTCTGGAGCACCAAGCCTCCCTTCCTGGGACCACAATGACTGTCGGGACAGAGAGAGTCAGGGATGGGAGGCAAGAGTGCTGTGGTTTCAGAAAGATTGTCATCTGATAAGAACCAAGCAAGGAAGGGAGTCCATGGTCTAGACCTCAGCTGCTCTGGAGGCTCCTTGCAGAGTTTGTTGCCATCCACATTCCTTCTATACCTTTCAGACCCAAAGCCTCATAGAAGCTACAAATACTTGAATCCCTGGATTGGTAAGTACATTTAAATACAACTGCAGACCACCCACCATTTAGGTTAAACAAGAGCGGTCTCTTTGCGTAAATGGAGAACAACAGGTGCCAGGCACCCTCATCTCTGAATCAAACCTCATTTCTCTTCTGCTAATAAAACCCTCAGCCTTTGTAATGGTGCTGTAGCCCTCCTTTTACCTAAGCTTCTTCTTCATAACTTTTCAGTCTTTACTAATGTTTCCAGTCTAACTTTTCGGTAAGTCCTTTGATCACCTGTTCACTTACTCTTTTTCAACCTCTATCTCACTGCTCTCATAATCACATCCTATGGACAGACATACTAGAAATTCACATCCCTGAAGTGTACTGGCTTTTCCCACTCCTGCCCATGATGAACCTTCTCCTGACACCCTTGGTTCCTCCCAAGTTGGTCCCACTCTCCCCAGTGCCCATACCCACCCATCCGTGGTTCAGGGTCAGGTTTGCTGCTGTTGGAGGGGCAGAAATGGTTCCAGCACCGGCGGATGCTGACCCCAGCCTTCCACTATGACATCCTGAAGGCCTACGTGGGAATCATGGCCAACTCTGTCCGAGTGATGCTGGTGAGTCCACCCCTTGTCACCATACGCACTAGAATCCAGCACAGCTGACAAAGTCCGCTATCAGACACTTACGTCCCTCAGACAACCATTGAGTAGAGCCCCATGGAATGATGCACTCATGACTTAGTACGAGAGAGCACTCATTAAAGCTAGGCTGGACAGAGGAACACCAGTTTGGATCCATAATTTTCTCCTCACCAAGAGAAATCAGGGCCATGGTGTATTCAGGGTCCACTCTTATCCCATCTCCATGTTTGAACACAGGGGAGTAGATCAAGGAGGTCAGTGCAAATTGGCCCTGGCTGGCCTGGGCAATGGCAGCTGTGGAGGCAGAGTGGACATCCCAGGGTGTCACGGAGGTGGGCTCTGGCCTGGGTTCCATGGATTCTGCATATCACTGAGCCACTCATGGGAGGAAATGAGTCCAGGTCTACACTCAGAGAGCTGGGCCTTCACAAACATCACCTCTGATCTGGCAGAAGTACCACCTGGTCTTAGGCAACATTAAATGAATGAAAGGAATTGAATAGTTCATGCCCCTTCTAAGAGCCCCATTAGAGTCACTTTAGCTTTTCCTTGCCTTGAAATATTTGCTTTGTAGTGTTGATAACACTTGTCCAGGTCTGACCTCAGGACAAATATTCTGCCTTGACTATGCTTTCTGCTCAGCTGGTTAATATCATAAATTATTCCTAAGATTCATAATTAATTAGGATATTAGAAAAGAATACAACTATTATATAGTAACGGTTCAAAGAAATAGGCATTCATTACATTATACACGTGTGTTACAGCCCTAAGTTGCTGAAACAAGTCTGCTTAGGAAAATGAGGAAATTTCATCTGAAGATGTAGAGACAGAGAGAAAGCCAGGCCTTCTGGGGAAGCAGAGTAGGGTCAATCCCCATCCCTCCACAGGACAAGTGGGAGGAGCTTGTCAGCCAGGACTCACATCTGGAGATCTTTGAACATGTCTCCTTGATGACGCTGGACACCATCATGAAGTGCGCCTTCAGTCACCAGGGCAGTGTCCAGATGGACAGGTCAGTGACAGCTCTTCAACGGCAGGGTCCTTTTCTCACCATCTGGGAATGACTTACCTGAGAGGCAGTAAGAGCAGTGTTAAGGTTTCTCAGCACAAAAAGTAAGTTCTGCAGAGAGACATGGACCACAGTCAAATTCTACCCAGACTATTTTTGACTCGGTCACTAGTTCCAGTTTCCTACACAGGGAGAAGCCTGGATCCTCAGGCCACTTGTAAATACTGAAGGGCTCCTCGGGCTAAGACAAAAATGGCAATACCTCAGTGCTGCCTGTCCCCACTGACTGAGGAATCCTTGACCCAGAGCCCCAATTCCTGTCTAGGTCAGAGGTTCCTTCAACTCCAGTCTCTTCTGTGTCCTCTCCCTTCAGGAACTCCCAGTCCTACATCCAGGCCATCAGGGACATCAGTCATCTGGTTTTTTCCCGACTGCGGAATGCTTTCTACCAGAACGACCTCATCTACAGGCTGACCCCTGAAGGCCGCCGGAACCACCAGGCCTGCCAGCTCGCCCATCAACACACAGGTTCCCCCTCCTTCTCGTGGGCTGCTCTACACACCTTCATCACGCATATATGGGAGGGCCTGGCCTTGATTCTTCAGGCAGAGCCCAGACTCCTGCTTCCTCTTCAGGAGCTGGCATACACCCACCTGCTGCAGGCACTGGGAACCCAGAGGTCGGGGTGTCCGGTGTTGTGTAGGGAATTACAGGAGTCACCAGGTTGGTGATGGCTGAGTGAGACCCCTCCCAGCAGCATTCAGGCAGAGCCTCCGTGGGCTGTTACTTCAGGGATTGCCACCTGGAGGAGATGTCACTGGAGCTCTCAGTCCTGACATGCTCACCCAGTCCCACCCACCTCATCCGCCTGGTACCCAGACTGGGCCTGAGGGGCAGATGGGGCTATGGTGGGTGCTGCATATGGGCCCCCAGAGTCCTCAGCTCTGGCTGGGAACCACTGTTCTGGGACAGATGCAGTGATCAAGGAGAGGAAGGCTCACCTGCAGAAGGAAGGAGAGCTGGAGAAGGTGAGGAGCAGGAGGCACTTGGACTTCCTGGACATCCTCCTCTTTGCCAGAGTGAGTGTTGGCAAGAGAGGCCTGAGCCTTTGGGCAGAAGCACACAGGAAGGGCAGACCCTGCACTCTGGCCCTGCCTCCACAGATGGAGAATGGGAGCAGTTTGTCTGACGAGGACCTCCGTGCCGAAGTGGACACGTTCATGTTTGGGGGCCANGAGGCCTGAGCCTTTGGGCAGAAGCACACAGGAAGGGCAGACCCTGCACTCTGGCCCTGCCTCCACAGATGGAGAATGGGAGCAGCTTGTCTGACGAGGACCTCCGTGCCGAAGTGGACACGTTCATGTTTGGGGGCCATGACACCACAGCCAGTGGCATCTCCTGGATCCTCTATGCTCTAGCCTCCCACCCTGAGCATCAGCAGAGATGCAGGGAAGAGATCCAGAGCCTCCTGGGGGATGGCACCTCCATCACCTGGTGAGGGTCCAGGAGATGAAAGAACCCTGTCCCACCTGAGCTAAAGAGAATCCCTGCTTGTCCTGTCCTGCCTGCTCTCAGATGGGCTTCCTTGCAGGGATCACCTGGACCAGATGCCTTACACTACCATGTGCATCAAGGAGGCCATGAGACTCTATCCACCAATACCAGTCATTGGCAGAGAGCTGAGCAAGCCCATTACCTTCCCTGATGGACGCTCCTTACCTGCAGGTATGAACTTCACCTCACCACTCAGCTAAGTACTCTGTAGGACCACGTGGTAATCCAGAAACCCACATGTGCTTTCCCAGTTGCAGTATGCTCTGATTTTTTTCTGCCAGAAGATAATATTTACCCACTAGTTTAAATGAGTTTTGAAAAATGTTTTTCTTAAAAACGTAGGAATAATACTATCATATATCCAACAATCCTGCTACTGGGAATATAACCTGAGACCCTGGAAATAAAAAAGAACGTGTACTACAGTGTTCATTGCAGCATTATTTACAATAGCCAGCAAAATAGATGTCCATCAACAAATGAATGGATTATGAAGATACGGTCCATAAACTCAAGGGAATATTACTCAGTCATAAAACAGTATGAAACTGAGTCTGTTGCTGTGAGGTGGATGAACCTGCAGCCTGTTACACAGAGTGAAATAATTCAGAAACAGAAAAACAAATATCATATATTAACACATATATACAGAATCTAGAAAAATAGTACTGATGAACCATTTGCAAAGAAGCAATGTAGGTTTAGACATCAGTTCAGTTCAGTCACTCACTTGTGTCTGACTCTTTGCAACCCCATGGACTGCAACATGCCAGGCTTCCCTGTCCATCACCAACTCCAAAAAATTACTTAAACTCATGTCCATCGAGTTGATGATGCCATCCAACCTTCATCCCATTTTCCTCCTGCTGTCTGTCTTTCCCAGCAAAAGGATCTTTTCCAATGAATCAGGTCTTTCCATGAGGTGGCCAAAGTACTGGAGCTTCAGCTTCAGCATCAGTCCTTTCAATGAATATTCAGGACTAATTTCCTTTAGTATTGACTGGTTGGATCTCCTCACAGTCCAAGAGACTCTCAAGAGTCTTCTCCAACACTACAGTTCAAAAGCATTAATTCTTCAGTGCTCAGCTTTCTTTATGGTCTAACCCTCACATCCATACATGACTATCAGAAAAACCATAGCTTTGACAATGGACATTTACCTCCAAGTGATTTCTTGGCTTTTTTAATATGCTGTCTTGGTTGGTATTAGCTTTTATTCCAAAGAGAAAGCATCTTTTAATTTCATGACTGCAATCACCATCTGCAATAATTTTGGAGTCCAAGAAAATAGAGTCTGTCACTGTTTCTATTGTTTCCCCATCTATTTGCCATGAACTGATGGGACCAGATCCCATGATCTTAGTTTTCTGAATGTTGAGCTTTAAGCCAACTTTTTCAGTCTCCTCTTTCACTTTCATCACGAGGCTCTTCAGTTCCTCTTTGTTTTCTGCCTTAAGGCTGGTGTCATCTGCATATCTGAGGTTACTGATATTTCTCCTGGCAATCTTGATTCCAGCTTGTGCATCTTTCAGTCCAGCGTTTCTCATGATGTACTCTGCATATAAGTTGAATAAGCAGGGTGACAATATACAGCCTTGATGTACTCCTTTTCCTATTTGGAACCAGTCTGTTGTTCCATGTCCAGTTCTAACTATTGCTTCCTGACCTACATATAGGTTTCTCAAGAGGCAGGTCAGGTGGTCTGGTATTTCTATCTCTTTCAGAATTTTCCACAGTTTATTGTGATCCACACAGTCAAAGGCTTTGGCATAGTCAGTAAAGCAGAACTAGATNAAAAAAAAAAAAAAAGAATTTAAACCAACAACACATATTTTTGGTTAGCTGTTTAACAAAATGTTCAGAAAAAGGAATATATTTGTTTTATTTTTGAAAGAAATAAGTCAGTATTGGAACAGAGGAAAAATTATTTAAAAGGATATAATAGATCTTTAAATTTGACCTAGTTTCTTTGGTTTAATTTGCAAGTGAAGTATCTAAGGAAAAAAAAAAAAAAAACAGATGGAGAAGTATTTAATTGAAAAACACAACACGATCAAACACGATTGGTATGCCCGAAAATGAAGAATGTTATTTGGGGTCTGATGTGTCTAGACTTTGAAGATATAGCATTCCTTCTTACAAAATGATGCAATAACTTTTTTCACCTGCTTTCTTGATGTATAATTGACAAAAATAATTGTGTGTATTTAAAGCGTGCCAAGTGATGATTTGATAAAGTGATGCAATAACTTTTAAGATAAAGTGATGCCCTGACTTCTAAGGGACACATTAACCAGGCATCAAACTGATGTTAAATATTTTAATGAGTGTAAGGCCTTCTCCCTGTGTTAGGGAACAATGAATTAATGAGTTGTGCCAAGTATGTTGCCTGCCAAGTATGTATAATGAAAACATGACTAATGTGAGGGCATACATGTGATTTATCACATGCTTTGACCAGGGTATATAAGCATCCCTCTACATGTGCTGATATCCACACGCAGGTTCTTGCTTTAAACAGCAAACCAAACTCACCACCCCGGACACCATGTGCCATTACAGCAACTACTACAGCGGCCTGGGCTATGGCTACGGAGGCTTTGGCGGCCTGGGCTTTGGCCGTGGCTGCGGATGCGGCAGCTTCCGCAGGCTGGGCTTCAGCTCTGGCTTCGGAGGCTATGGATGTGGCTCTGGATTTGGGAGCTTTGGATATGGCTACAATCGCTGGCCATCTTTCTTTGGAAGATATGGCTTCTCTAGTTTCTACTGATATCTCACTCCGACATCTGAAGTTATAAGGACTTTCCAAATCTGATCTCAATTGTAGGACAACAAAGATCATTCTGGAGTTATTTGCACAGAAGCATCTAACTTCTTAATTTTGTACACTTTTTCAATATACTGCAATATCTCCATCATAATCCTAGAATCCTCTAATTTTGCTTTTGAAACTGATTGGATTATCTGTTCGATTTCAAATAAAACATTAATTTGAAAATAAAATTTGGTTTTTGTCTTGTTCATGAAAGTCAATTATATGAAAGTTATGAAGTTTTCATCCTACTCAACTGTCAGTAAAGGATGGTATTGTCTTAGTTTAGAATCATTTTTTACTCACAAGTATCTGCACAGATAGAAAGATTGACAAAAGGACTAATTCTAGACTAAAATGAACAGGTTTTTCAATTAGCTATTCAATATTTTTCTATCTCTTGGTTTTATTTAGATAGTATTCATATTTAAGTCAACAAAAGGCAATATTGATTAAACATAGTTTTAAATTTATGTAACAAAAAATGTTTTATGTAATTTAGCTCTCATTTCTCAATTTAGTCCAAATGTATAAAGAATGTTTCCCATTTACTCAAAATTTATTAGTGAAGTCGCTCAGTCGTGTCCGACTCTTTGCGACCCCATAGACTGCAGCCTACCAGACTCCTCTGTCCATGGGATTTTCCAGGCAATAGTACTGGAGTGGATTGCCATTTCCTTCTCCAGGGGATCTTTCCAACCCAGGGCTCGAACCTTGGTCTCCTGCATTGTAGACAGACGTTTTACCGTCTGAGCCACCAGGGAAGTCACACTCAAAATTTATTAGTATTTGGCTTATTGTAAGTGCAAACAAATGGTAGTAGATTAAACCATCACTAGGCTAATTAGGAAAGTAAACCACCTATCCAAAAATTTAATCCATCTTTTATATCACTCTGTTCTGCATAATTATTTCATTTGATACTTTCATCAAGCACCTGATCTATAAGTAAATAAGAATTAGGGTAATATTTTTCATAGGACATCATTTAACTAAAAATATTTTAAATAAGACATTTCTATTAGTTTTCCTATATTATTATTGAATCTTCATGACTTGATATGATATTTTTCTTTTCTACTTTCATTATATTGACCATTTTTTCACCCTAACAAGAAAAATAAACAACACGATAAAATTGTGAACTAATTTATTTTTTAGCTGATTCTGATGACAAGCACAGATAAATCAAAAGAGCTTGGCTATAAATCATAATTTCAGTTAAATTTTAATTTCTCCTTTTAAAACTGGGCAGAAGGGACCATTATATTGATGAAATAAGAAAAATATGTAAACAAATATCAATTTTTGTCTGAAACCAAATGATGTATTCAGGTAATAATACAAACAAGATTTTTTTATTGTGGTATACTTGGCATATAACATTATATTGGTTTCAGGTGTACAACATAATTTGTGAGAGTGAAGTGAAAGTGAAAGTTGCTCAGTCGTGTCTGACTCTTTGTGACCCCAAGGAACTTTACAGTCCATGGAATTCTCTAGGCCAGAATACTGGAGTGGGTAACCTTTCCTTTCTCCAGGGGATCTTCCCAACCCAAGTTTCGAACCCAGGTTTCCCGCGTTGCAGGCAGATTCTTTACCAGCTGAACTGCAGAGGAAGCCCAAGTATTATACTGGAGTGTGTAGCCTACCCCTTCCCCAAGCTGATCTTCCAGACCAAAGAATTGAACCGGGATCCCCTGCATTGCAGGAGGATTCTTTACCAATCGAGCTACAGTATCTGTATACATTGCAAAATATACATCATAATAAGTCTAGTGAGCATCCATCACCACTTAGTCTCATATTTTTCCTATGAGAACTTTTAACATTATTCTCTTAGCAACTTTCAAATATGCAATATAGTGTGATTATTAACCATAATCATCATGATGTACAATGATTTACTTAGTTTGTAACTAAAAGTTCATAGCTTTTGACCTCCTTCACCCATTTTTTCCCACCCCAGCTCCTTCTCTCTGTCAGCCACCAATCTGTTCTCTGTGTCTATGAAAGGGTTTTTGTTTACATTGATCAAATATATTTGATTCAGTCAGACAGCAATCTCATAAACAAACATTAAATATCAGTAGTGCTTTGTATCTCATCTTGCATCTGCAAAAAAAAAAAAAAAGTCAGTGAAGGAATTGGTTTCTAAAGAGTTATATCACCTTTATTGGTAGCATCAGGACTAAGGCCAAGATCTGAATGTCGGCACCAGAAGGCAGTTTCCTCCTTCCACGCAGTATTTCCCCCAATCCATGCAGGTAAGCAGAGTATCTTGAAAGCTTTGCTCAGCTTCCCTGACCTTAGCTGAATTTATGGGGGATTTGAAAGAAGATTTTCTTAGATAGAATTACCATTTTTATATTTTATTATTATAGAATATATAAAAAACTGAAATGTAATTTCAGTGCTAGCTTTAGCTAGATTTTACCTATGTGTGTGCTTGCATGCTAAATCGCTTCAGCTGTGTCCGGCTCTTTGTGACTCCATGGACTGTAGCCTGCCAAGGTCCTCTGTTCATGGGATTCCCCAGGCAAGAATATTGGAGTGGGCCACCATNTTCTTTGCATTGATCACTGAGGAAGGCTTTCTTCTCTCTCCTTGCTATTCTTTGGAACTCTGCATTCAGGTGAGCATATCTTTTCTTTTCTTCTTTGCCATTTGCTTCTCTTCTTCTCTCAGCAATTTGTAAGGCCTCCTCAGACAACCATTTTGCCTTTTTGCCTTTCTTTTTCTTGGGATTGTTATCGGTCACTGCCTCCTGTACAATGTCACAAACCTTTGCCATACTTCTTCAGGCACTCTTCTATCAGATTTAATCCCTTGAATCTATTTGCCACTTCCACTGTATAATATTAAAAAGCTGAGACATTACTTTGCTGAAAAAGGTCCATCTAGTCAAAGCTATGTTTGTTCCAGTAGTCATGTATGGACGTTAGAGCTGGACAAAAAAGAAGACTGAGAGCTGAAGAATAGATGCTTTTGTACTGTGGTACTGGAGAAGACTCTTGAGAATCCCTTGGACTACAAAGAGATCACACCAGTCATTCCTAAAGGAAATCAATCCTGAATCCTCATTGGAAGGACCAATGCTGAAGCTGAAGCTCCAGTACTTCGGCCACCTGATGCAAGGGCTGACGCATTAGAAAAGACTCTGATGCTGGGAAAGATTGAAGGCAGGAGGAGAGGGGGAAAACAGAGGATACTATGGTTGAATGGCATCACAGACTCAATGAACATGAGTTTGAGCAAGCCCCAGGAGATGGTGTAGGACAGGAAAGCCTGGTATGCTACAGTTCTAGGGGTGGCAAAGGGTTGAACCTGACTGTGTGCCTGAACAACAACAATACTAAAATAATTACCTAAAATTCGGGGGGTAAGCAGAGTGATGTGGTAAGTGGAAGTGCACATATGCACATGTTTTCATCCACCCAGCCAGTCTATGTCTTTTGGTTGGTGCGTTTAATCCATTTACATTTAAGGTAATTATTGATATGTATGATTCTCTTCAGTTCAGCTCATTTCAATCACTCAGTCGTGTCCGACTCTTTAGACCCCATGAACCACAGCATGCCAGGCCTCCCTGTCCATCACCAACTCCCAAAGTCCACCCAAACTCATGTGCATCAAGTCAATAATGCCATCCAGCCATCTCATCCTCTGTCGTCCCCTTCTCCTCCTGCCTTCAATCCTTCCCAGCATCAGGGTCTTTTCAAATGAGTCAACTCTTTACATCAGGTGGCCCAAGTATTGGAGTTTTAGCTTCAGCATCAGTCCTTCCAATGAACACCCAGGACTGATCTCCTTTAGAATGGACTGGTTGGATCTCCTTGCAGTCCAAGGGACTCTCAAGAGTCTTCTCCAACACCACAGTTCAAAAGCATCAATTCTTCAGTGCTCAGCTTTCTTCACAGTCCAACTCTCGCATCCATACATGACTACTGGAAAACCATAGCCTTGACTAGACGGACTTTTGTTGGCAAAGTAATGTCTCTGCTTTC
>SJYX01013426.1:358725-369090 GCA_006410675.1 Oreotragus oreotragus
AACAATTGAAGACAAGGGAATAACTGCAAATTTTATGAAGCCAGCATAACTTTCATATCAAAGGCTGATAAGGACACTAGAACCAAAGAAAATCACAGGCCAATATCCATGATGATGATATATACAAAGACCTTCACACACACACAAAAAAAAATACTGGTAATGCAAAATTAGATTGACATACATAATGACCAAGAAGGATTTATCCTGGGATGAAAAGATGGCACAAAATATCCAAATCAGTAAAACAAAAACATTTGCAGAATGAAGGATAAAAATCATACCATCTCAACAGGCACAGAAAAAGCATTTAACAAAATTCTCTATACACTCATGATAAAAACTCTCAGCAAAATATGTGTGGAGGGAACATACCTAAAAATAATAACCACTACATAAAAGGCCACAGCTACCATTCTATAAACAGAATCTCAGCATTTATAAATAGTTCAATATCATTATTTTCAACCTATTGTGATCAGGCCATCATATATAGCCTGATAATACCCATCCATATCACCTCTTTCAAATGGAGGATAAAATCTATTTTCAATAGCAATGAGATCTATAAATCTGATCCATAAAGATGTGTGCTAAGTCGCTTCAGTTATGCCCAACTCTTTGCAATCCTATGGACTGTAGCCTGCCAGGCTCCTCTGTCCACAGAGATTCCCCAAGCAAGAATACTGGAATGGATTGCCAAGTCCTTCTCCAGGAGATCTTCCTGACCCAGGGGTTGAACCTGTGCCTCTTATGTCTTCTGTATTGTGAAGCAAGTTTTCTACAACTAGCACCACTAGATCAAATGATGTCTTTTTTTCTTCAAGATTTCTAGAAAGCAAATGGAAGAGAAATGCTGTCATTATTGTTATTGGGATAATATTATTGAAAGAAATAAAAGTTCAGAATTTTATGAATCACCTATAAGAAAATGAATCAAAAGCTAAGTAAAAAACAAGTTGTTAAATAGAAAAAGGCTTTTTATATTGAGAAAGTTAGCAATGGCAGTGATTTAGTCACTAGTTCATGTCCCACTCTTTTGTGACCCCATGGACTGTAGCCCACCAGGTTCCTCTGTCCATGGGATTTTCCAGGTAAGAAATATTGGAGTGGGTTGCCATTTCCTCCTACAGGGAATCTATTTGAAATAAGGATCAAACCTGCATCTCATGTTTGCAGGATTATTTTACCACTGAGCCACAAGAGGAGCCCTGAAAGTAAGTTGTTGTTCAGTTGCTAAGTCATATCTGACTCTCTGTAATGCTATGGACTGCAGCACCAGATCTCCCTGTCCTTCACTTCCTCTCAGAGTTTGCTCACACTCATGTTTATTGAATCAGTGATGCTATCCAATTATCTTATCTCCTGTCACCTGCTTCTCCTTCTTCATCAATCTTCGCTGGCATCAGCCTCTTTTCCAATGAGTGGGATCTTTGCATCACATAGCCAAAGTACTGGATCTTCAACTTCAGCATCAGTTGTTCCAGTGAATATTCATGACTGATTTCCTTAAGGATTGATTAGTTTTATATCCTTTCTCTCCAAGTAGCTCTCAAGAGTCTTCTCCAGCACCACAATTCAAAAGCATCAATTCTTTGGTGTTCAGCCTTATTTATGGTCCAACTCTCACATCCCTACATGACTCCTGGAAAAATCACAGCTTTGAGTATGCTGAGTTTTGTCAGCAAAGTGATGTCTCTGTTTTTTAAAACACTATCTAGCTTTTCTTACAAGGAGCAAGCATCTTTTAAATTCACGGCTGTGGTCACCATTCAAGGTAATTTTGGAGCCCAAGAAAATAAAGTATGTCACTGTTTCCACTGTTTCCCCATCTATTTGCAATGAAGTGATGGGACTAGATGCCATGATCTTAGTTATTTGAATGTTTGCTTTTAAGCCATTTTTCTCACTCTCCTCTTTGACCTTAATCAAGAAGTTCTTTAGTTCCTCTTTGCTTTCTATCGTTATGGCAGAATTTCTGCCTTATTATCATCTACATATATATGGTTTTTCCTGTGGTCATGTATGGATGTGAGAGTTGGACTGTGAAGAAGGCTGAGCGCCAAAGAATTGATGCTTTTGAACTGTTGTTTGGAGAAGACTCTTGAGAGTCCCTTGGACTGCAAGGAGATCCAACCAGTCCATTCTGAAGGAGATCAACCCTGGGATTTCATTGGAAGGAATGATGCTAAAGCTGCAACTCCAGTACTTTGGCCACCTCATGCGAAGAGTTGACTCATTGGAAAAGACTCTGATGCTGGGAGGGATTGGGGGCAGCAGGAGAAGGGGACGACCGAGGATGAGATGGCTGGATGGCACCACGGACTCAATGGACGTGAGTCTGAGTGAACTCCAAGAGATGGTGATGAACAGGGAGGCCTGGCGTGCTGCGATTCATGGGGTCACAAAGAGTCAGACACGACTGAATGACTGAAGTGAACTGAACTGAACTGATATAAGGTTGTTGGTATATACCCTGGCAATCTTGATTCCAGCTTGTGATTTATCAAGCCTGGGATTTCACATGATGTACTCTGCATATAAGTTAAATAAGCATGGTTACAATATAAATCCCTGATGGACTCCTTTTCCAATATGGAATCAGCCTGTTGTTCTATGTCCAGTTCTAACTATTGCTTCTTGACCTGCAAACAAGTTTATCAGGAGGCAGGTACGTTGTCTGGTAAGCCCATCTCTTTAAGACCTTTCCACAATTTGTTGTGATCCACACAGTCAAGTGCTTTAGTGTAGTCAGTGAAGCAGTAGATTTTTTTTTTTTCTCTGAAATTCTCTTGCTTTTTCTATGATCTAATGGAAGTTGGCAGTTTTGCTTTCTGGTTCTTCTGCCATTTCTAAATTCAGCTTGTACATCTGGAATTTCTTGGTCCATGTACTGTTGAAGTCTAGCTTGAAGGATTTTGAGCATTACCTTGCTAGCATTTGAAATGAGAGCAATTGTACAGTAGTTTGAACATTCTTTGGTATTACCTTTCTTTGGGATTGGAATGAAAATTGACCTTTTCTAGGCCTGTGGCTATTTCTAAGTTTTCCAAATTTACTGGCATATTGAGTTTAGCACTTTAGCAGAAGCATCTTTTGCAATTTAAAATTATAGCTCAGCTGGAATTCCATCACCTCCACTAGCTTTGTTCATAGCAATGCTCCCTTAGGCCCACTTGACTTTACAGGCCAGGATGTCTGACTCTAGATGACTGACCACACTCTAGGTGATTGATCATACCATCATAGTTATATGGGACATTAAGACCCTTTTGTATAGTTCTGTATATTCTTGCCACCACTTCTTAATCTCTTTTGCTTCTCTTAAGTCTTTGCATTTTCTGTCCTACATTGTACCCATTTTTGCATGAAATTTTCCCTTGGTATCTCTAATTTTCTTGAAGTGATCTCTAGTTTTTCCCATTCTATTTTTTTCTGCTATTTCTTTGAACTGTTCATTTAAGAAGTTTTTCTTATATCTCTTGAATATTCTCTGGAACTGTGCATTCAGTTTGGTATATCTTTCATTCTCCTTTGCCTTTTGTTTCTCTTTTTTTCTCAGCTATTTGTAAGGCCTCCTGAGAGGCCTACCATTTTGCCTTTTTGCATTTATTTTTCTTTGTGATGGTTTTGGTCGCTATACAATGTTATGGACCTCCATCCATAGATCTTCAGGTGCTCTATCAGATTTATTCCCTTGAAACTCCTGTTACCTCCACTGTATAATCATAAAGGATTTAATTTAGTTCATACCTGAAAATGGTTTTCCCTACTTTCTCCAATTTAAGTCTGAAGTTTGAAATAAGGAGCTCATGATCTGAGCCACATTAATCTTTGCTAACTTACTTCATTACAGATGCTACCAATATCTGCCCAAATGCTACAAATAGCTGTTGTTTCTTTTACTGCATAAAGTTTAAAATATTTTACAGTGTCCAAGATTGATAAACCTCTGCAAGGTGAAGTTTTGTTTCTTCTATGAATTTGGTAAAATTATCACTCTTTATCTATACAAACACAACCCATTTCAAACTCATTTAACATTTTTCCTTATGGAATATGTTTTTACCCCTTC
This sequence comes from Oreotragus oreotragus, assembly GCA_006410675.1. Taxonomy (NCBI): domain Eukaryota; kingdom Metazoa; phylum Chordata; class Mammalia; order Artiodactyla; family Bovidae; genus Oreotragus; species Oreotragus oreotragus. The sequence continues at coordinate 362,801 of SJYX01013426.1, forward strand.
TTTTTCATTTTATCATATACATTTCTTCATTGGAAAAAGATCCTGATGCTGATAAAGATTGAGGGCAGGAGGAGAAGGATGTGAGGGAGGATGAGATATTTGTATGGCATCACCAACTCAATGGACATGAGTCTGAACAAACTTTGAGAGATAGTGAAGGACAGGACAGCCTGGTATGCTGCAGTCCACGGGGTCACAAAGAGTCAGACATGGCTTCTAAAGAACAACAATTTCCTGATTTTATACATGTCTTTATATATATATGCTGATGCTGCTGCTAAGTCACTTCAGTCGTGTCCGACTCTGTGTGACCCCATAGACGGCAGCCCACCAGGCTCCCCCGTCCCTGGGATTCTCCAGGCAAGAGTACTGGAGTGAGTTGCCATTTCTTCTCCAGTGCATGAAAGAGAAAAGTGAAAGTGAAGTCGCTCAGTCTGTCCGACTGTTAGCGATCCCATGGACTGCAGCCCACCAGGCTACTCCGTCCATTGGATTTTCCAGGCAAGAGTACTGGGGTGGGGTGCCATTGCCTTCCCCATTATATATATATATACATATATATATAAAGACATATGTGCATATATATATATACATATGTATATAAAGACATATGTGCATGCTAACTTGCTTGTGTCCAGCTCTGCAACCCTGTGGACTATAGCCGACCAGGATCCTTTGTCCATGGGAATTCTCAAGGCAAGAATACTGGACTGGGTATATATATCCCTTCATTTAAAACTCTTTCCAGTCTTCAAAAATTGTAATATCATAGAATTGTATTTCGTAAACAAAGAATGCTCAAATTATCACACTATTGCACTCATCTCACATGCTAGTAAAGTAATGCTCAAAATTCTCCAAGCCCAGCTTCAGCAATAAGTAAAATGTGAAATTTCAAATGTTCAAGCTGGTCTTAGAAAAGACAGAGGAATCAGAGATCAAATTGCCAACATCNGGCAAGAGTACTGGGGTGGGGTGCCATTGCCTTCCCCATTATATATATATATACATATATATATAAAGACATATGTGCATATATATATATACATATGTATATAAAGACATATGTGCATGCTAACTTGCTTGTGTCCAGCTCTGCAACCCTGTGGACTATAGCCGACCAGGATCCTTTGTCCATGGGAATTCTCAAGGCAAGAATACTGGACTGGGTATATATATCCCTTCATTTAAAACTCTTTCCAGTCTTCAAAAATTGTAATATCATAGAATTGTATTTCGTAAACAAAGAATGCTCAAATTATCACACTATTGCACTCATCTCACATGCTAGTAAAGTAATGCTCAAAATTCTCCAAGCCCAGCTTCAGCAATAAGTAAAATGTGAAATTTCAAATGTTCAAGCTGGTCTTAGAAAAGACAGAGGAATCAGAGATCAAATTGCCAACATCCACTGGATCATCGAAAAAGCAAGAGAGTTTCAGAAAAACATCTATTTCTGCTTTATTAACAATGCCAAAGCCTTTGATTGTGTGGATCACAATAAACTGTGGAAAATTCTGAAGGAGATGGGAATACCAGACCACTTGACCTGCCTCTTGAGAAACCTGTATGCAGTTCAGGAAGCAATAGTTAGAACTGGACACGGAACAACAGACTGGTTCTAAATAGGAAAAGGAGTAAATACATTAAGGCTGTATACTGTCAAGCTGCTTATTTAACTTATAAGCAGAGTACATCATGAAAAATGCTGGGCTGGAGGAAGCATAAGCTGGAATCAAGATTACTGGGAGAAATATCAATAACCTCAGATATGCAGATGACACCATCCTTATGGCAGAAAATGAAGAGGAGCTAAAGAGCCTCAGTGAAAGTGAAAGAGGAGAGTAAAAAAATTGGCTTAAAGCTCAACATTCAGAAAACTAAAATTATGGCATATGGTCCCATCATTTCATGGCAAATGATGGGAAACAGTGGCTGACTTTATTTTTGGGGGCTCCAAAATCACTGCAGATGGTGACTTCAGCCATGAAATTAAAAGACGCTTACTCCTTAGAAGGAAAGTTATGACCAACCTAGACAGCATATTAAACAGCAGAGACAGTACTTTGCCAACAAAGATCCATCTAGTCAGGCTATGGTTTTTCCAGTAGTCACATATAGATGTTAGAGTTGGACCATAAAGAAAGCTGAGCACAGAAGCATTGAACTGTGGTGTTGGAGAAGACTCTTGAGAGTCCTTTGGACTGCAAGGAGATTCAACCAGTCCATTCTGAAGGAGATCAGTTGGGTTTTCTTTGGAAGGACTGATGGTGAAACTGAAGATCCAATACTTTGGTTACCTGATGCGAAGATATGACTCATTGGAAAAGACCCTGGTGCTGGGAAAGATTGAAGGCAGGAGAAGGGGACAACAGAGCATGAGGTGCTTGGATGGCATCACCGACTCAATGGACATGTGTTTGGTTAGACTCCGGCAGTTGTTGTTGGATAGGGAGGACTAGCGTGCTGTGGTTTATGGGGTCACAAAGAGTAGAACACGACTGAGCGACTAAACTGAACTGAAACAATATTTGCTTTTTCTATCCTTGCTTATATGTATATATATAAACATTATGGTAACTATAAAAATATATTCAGTATCTGATAAAATATTTCTTCAAAAATATTAATTCTTTAAAAATTCAAAAAAAATAGTTTGAACTTTAAATTATCATTTCATGATCTCTTTCCCATTCATATTTGTGAATTTTATTGGTATCTGTAAGGCTTCTCTGGTGGCTCAGATGGTAAAGAATCTGCCTGCAATGTGGGAGACCAGGGTTCGATTCCTGGGTAGGGAAGATCCCTTGGAAAAGGGAATGGCAACCTACTCCAGTATTCTTGCCTGGAGAATTCCATGGACAGAGGGCCTGGCTGGCTACAGTTCATGGGGTCACAAAGAGTTGGACACAACTGAGCAACCAACACACACACATACACATACACACACATATACACACAGATTGATATCTATAAAATTAATTCATATCAGGAGAAATAATCCCAAGTATATTTTGTATATTTACCACATTATTTAGCTTTACTCTATTAAAACATATGAGAAAATAATCTTTTATTTTCCTTCATGATGATTTTTTTTTCTTCTAACTCCCTATCCACCAGTGAAAATACCATTCAAGAACATAATTGAACATAATGATTGCAAAAAATCAACCAAGATAAAATCTACTCAGTTTAAAGGAACAAACTAACACATTAAATGAAACTTCACCAAGTTTTATTTGAATTATATTAAAATATCATGAATGCCATCAGGAATGCCTAACAAATCCTTTAATAAGGATTTGACCTTCATGTGTAGGAGTTATAGTCATTAACATTTTTATAATGTCAAGCACCAAGTTTACAGAATTTATATATTTCTTTTATTTGAAAAATAACATAAGGTATTTCTCTGATGTTATGACCTATATTTATATATATTAGAAGATAAGTCAGTTTAGCTATTCTTATATTAGAATTGTTAGTGAAAATCACATTGGCATCTAGCAATGAAGAGAGATGTGGTACACACTGTTCTGCTATCCTAACAAACAATCCTTTGAAATAGAAATTAAATACAGTTATTTCCCTGCCATAGTTTCAGTATATTCTCCCTGAAAAATTGACTTTTATAATTTCAACTTTATCAAAATAATTTAGAAATGTGATATTCATTCTTTATAAAAAGTTGATAAAGAATGTTGATGCAAAACATAAATAACATGTATGCATTGTTTCTTAAATGCAATTCTCAGAAATACTGATACCTTAACTAAAAGAAGATCAAGTAAGAGTTGATGTACATTTATTTCCCTTTGTAGCCAACTGGAAAATGTAGGTACAAGACTTTTAAATTTACTTTGATTTGCTTTTTTTCTTGTATGCTTTACCTTGTTAGATCAAATATTTTGTTAATTTTTCCATTCTGGGTCAACGTGACTTAAGACACAGGAAAACCAAAGTGGAATTCAAAATAACCCATTTCTGAACGTTAAGGTCAAAAGTTTCCAGAATTCTTTTGTGTATTTAAGAGGCAGAAGTTAGAGCACTGCACACACATTTGAGAGGAAGGCACCCTCCACTCTGTGACACCACTTATGGCTTTTCATTGTTTTAAGAGGAACTCAAAAGTAATATTCTTCATTTTAATCCTTACTAAACATTGCTGGGGAAGGCAATGGCACCCCACCCCAGTACTCTTGCCTGGAAAATCTCATGGATGGAGGAGCCTGGTGGGCTGCAGTCCATGGGGTCGCTAACAGTCAGACAGACTGAGCGACTTCACTTTCACTTTTCTCTTTCATGCATTGGAGAAGGAAATGGCAACCCACTCCAGTATTCTTGCCTGGAGAATCCCAGGGACGGTGGAGCCTGGTGGGCTGCCCTCTATGGGGTCACACAGAGTCGGACACGACTGAAGTGACTTAGCAGCAGCAGCAGCAGAACATTGCTAACCTATATGTGACTAATCTAGTAGATAAAGACCATTTGTTTTTTTATTCCATTTTTTAAAAAGTAAAAATTGCTCAGTTGTGTCCAACTTGTTTTCAACCCCATGGACTATACAGTCCATGGAATTCTGCAGTCCAGAATACTGGAGTGGTAACCATTCCCTTCTCCAGGGAATAGTCCCAACCCTGGGATCGAACCCAGGTCTCCCAAATTGCAGGCAGATTCTTTAGCAGCTGAGCTACAAGGGAAGCCATTTTTTAAAGCCAACTCTTAATCAATTTAAAATCTATCCATGTTTTGATAGATTTCTTTTTGAAGGAAAGATGTTGAACTTGATAGAACTTTTTTTGGAAAATTGAATAGTTTTAGTTTGTAGATATCATAAAATACAAAGTGTTTTCCTTTATAAGAGAAGAAAAGACCTTGCAGTTTAAAGAACACCATTCTTGGAGAAAACAGAAGTATTAGTAACATATTTGTGTTAATCCTAATAGCAGGCAGTCATCATGATGTTTTAGAAGGGCCTGCTAAATAATAGCATTTTCATAATTAATATCCTAGTGTAACTGAAATGAACAAGCTCCCAGTTAAAGAGCGAGGGTATGTGTGTGTATGTGTGTGTATGTGTGCTCAGTCACTCAGTTGTATCTGATTCTTTACGACCTTATGAACTGGAGCCTGCCAGGCTCCTCTCCATGGAATTCTCCAGGTAAAAATACTGGATGGGTTGCCATTTCCTCCTCCAGGGGATCTTCTTAACCCAGGGATTGAACCCAGGTCTCTTATGCCTCTTGCACTGACAGGCAAATTCTTTACCACTGAGCCACCTGTGGAATCTAAAGAGAAAGGAATATAGATATAAAAACAAGGATAGAAGCATAAAACAAAGACAGTGGACAATGAGTGCAGTAGTCTATTTTATTTTTTTAAGGAAGAATTCTTTTTTCTGAAAATCAATCAAAAGGATTATGGGCAGGGGTTCTCTGTCTCTGTCTGAACTGACCATTGGTCCCTGCTGTTTCTGTCAAGAAAAAAGACACTGTAATTTCTAGTGTAATTTTAAACCTGTGTTATGATTGGCAGTCTGCCCTTCCAGCAAGCTGGACTCTCACACTTGAATGAAAGGCAATTTTACCTCTGTCACAGGGTGATGTTGTAAGAAATGACCTTCTCAAAGAAGGATAATAAAAAATCTTATCTTACAAAACATTGCAAGATATTTGATTGAATCTTAACTTCAAATAAATTTATTATATCATATCTACCATGATTAATAGACCACCCAGGAAAATAAAAGATTTAGAAAAAATGTTTAGGAAATCTGTCCAATTTAATAAAATCACTGCCAAATAATTTTAAATAGCTGAATACATACTAACATTATTGGTACATATTGTTTGATTATTTTGAAATTAATAGAAGAGAGAAGTTTAATAATTAGGCTTAATTAATGAACATGGAATATCTTTAGTTATAAAACTAAAACCCAGCAGTATAACAATTAAGTAAGCTATCCTGTTATAAGACTGTCTCTAAAAATAGATTTTAAGTATAAAATTAAGAATTAGCTGTGTCTACCTGTGACTATCTTCAGGAAACATGGACTGGCATGTTTCTAATATTGTATATTAAGTTTTAAAATAGATTAAGACAAGTTATTTTTTTCATCTGTGCAAATATTGACTGTTTTATTTATTTATTTTACTTTATAATATCATATTGGTTTTGCCATACATTGACATGAATCCACCATGGGTGTACATGACTTCCCCATCCTGAATTCCCCTCGCACCTCCATCCCCATACCATCCCTCTGGGTCATCCCAGTGCACCAA
>SJYX01013427.1:9119-25915 GCA_006410675.1 Oreotragus oreotragus
AGCAGAAGGGGATGACCGAGGATGAGATGGCTGGATGGCATCACGGACTCGATGGACGTGAGTCTGAGTGAACTCCGGGAGATGGTGATGGACAGGGAGGCCTGGCGTGCTGTGATTCATGGGGTCGCAAAGAGTCGGACACGACTGAGCGACTGAACTAACTAACTAACTAACCCTCCACCAAAGATCCACTTTAGGGACCATCCACCCAGGATAGAAAAATGCTAAGCCTTCCAGAAATGTTCAGAGGAAGGTGCCACTGTGGTTAGAGCATCCCACCAGGTGGCAGGGGAAATCCTGGTCTTGTTCTGTATTAGGTTTGTAACACTTTTCACACAAATAATACATAAAAAAACAATCAAATACAGAAAATAAAGAAAACAGATTCCAAACTTAGAGAACAGCACCTTGAAAAGTACAGCGGTACAGTCCAACAACTGGTATACAGGGGCACGTTCACATCTGTGAAAGTTTGCAACTTGAAGGTTTGTATCTAGGGGACTTGATGTTGAAGCTGAAGCTTCAATACTTTGGCCACCTAATGCGAAGAGCTGATTCGTTGGAAAGAATCCTGATGCTGGGGGAAATTGAGGGCAGGAGAAGAGGGCGACAGAGGATGAGATGGTTAGATAGCATCACCAACTCAAAGAACGTAAGTTTGTTCAAACTCCGGGAAATAGTGAAGGGCAGGGAAGCCTGGGAGGATGCTGCAGTCTATGCGGTCGCAAAGAGTCAGACACAACTTAGCGACTAAACAACATGTGGGGGACTGCTTGTCCTTCAGGAAGGTATACGGCCCTTGGCCCTAGAGGGCACCCTGGAGGCACTTCCGGGCAGCCTGTCCGGAACTCAGGTCAGCGGAGCCTGATGGGAAAGCTGCTGAGGTGGAAGCCATCTTGTTATGAAGCAGCCTGGGTCAGGGAGTTGGGGAGAGCTCCTCCGGGTGGTTTCTGCAGTGGTGAGGTGGGTTGATTAGTCATGTGTTTGGTAGAACATGCAACAACAGAGCTATGTATAGTAGCCATTAGTTGTTTGATTTTTTAATTGCCAGCATTCGTTTCCCCTTTATTGGAAATAGCACCCCAGCTTTTGTTTGTGAAGTTAAGCCTCTCTCCAGTGTGCACTCTGGGTGGGACAGTGAATCAGGGTACTCTCCCACAGCCAAGAGGTGGGAGCACAGTGCAGGCCAGGCGACTCAGATTCTCCTGAAAGATTTTGAGTCTGGTTTTTTTTTTTTGGCTGAGCTACATGGCTTGTGGGATTTCAGAGTACAGAATCTTAACTGCTTGACCAGTAGGGAATTCCCATGAGACTGTGATTCTTGAAGAGAACAAGGCATCATCAGTAACGAACACTTGGAGCATACCCGTCAGTGACTCTCAGGTCCAACACTTGACCAGTTTCTATTGGTTCCTCTCCCATTTCAAGGCTGGTACCCAGTCTCCTGTCTACCCTGTGAGCTACCTGTGTTTCAACAAGGGTCTCCTTTTGTCTGATTCGCTGAAGTTGGTTTTTCTTGCTTACAACAAAGGAACTGTGACGCATCATCAGCTGGTTCATAACTTGCATTTGGCTGACTACAGATGGTGGGCGATAGTGTAGAGGCTTGGATAGGAGTTGCCAAAAGAAGAGGTAGTGGGAATGCCTGAAATGTGGTCCATCAAGGTCCTTGGAGGACAAACAGGTTGACACTAGTTGGTGGGGGTAGGGGGAGTATTAAGTGACTGTCTTGCTGACAGTATCTCTTACTACTGGGAATGAGCCAGCCAAGGGTATACAAGCACAGAAGGTCAGAGATGGAGCCCAGAGAACACATATTCCAGGGACAGCTGGGACTGGGAAATGTGCAATGATCCTCAGATGTCCCCAGGCACAGCAGCCAGAAACGATGTCACAAGATAGGATGTCATCAAGCAGACAAATGTCGCTTTTTGAAAAGGATATCTGCCTCCTACTGCTACCAGATTCAGAGAAAAACAGGCATAAGATGGCCCCATCCTCTGATGGAGAAGTCATTCATTCTCAGCAGTGAGAGGCTGGTGAAAATAAACTGGGACTCTGCAGAGGTGGTAGGTAGGAGTCTGTAGTGGAATGAGAATTTGGAGTCCTTGAGGGGATGGATCCTGGTTTATAGGGAGCTGGGGCGGGAGTGATGACACTAAGTTGGACATGCTTGTCATAAGCAGCGGGGTGGGGAAGAGCTTAGGAGTCACATGCCCTCCTCAGCGCCTATATGTTGGCAGTGTCTACCTCCACACAGGTGGCCCTGGGTCGTGTTGGAAGCCGGCTCTGTCAGACCAAGGCTTGCTCCATAAAGTCTCCTTGTGCTCTGAGTCCGTAAATGCTCTGACCTGAAGGCAGAACCCAGTGCTTCCCTTGCTTCCTCCCTGCCCTCAGAATGCCAGCAGGCTGTGGAACCCTCTCCTGGGGCTGGGGCCTGGTGACAGGAGTCAGGGACCAGGCCACTGGCATCAGGCCCATCCTCGCCTCGGTAGTCCTGAGGGGGGGGGGCATTGGGGGCTGTGCAGAATGGCCCTGAGAGGGTGTGCGTCAGGAGTCTTGGCCTTAAGCAACAGAAACCAGCAGGGTAGAGTGGTAACCAAGTATACTGAAAAGACACGGGGCAGCTCAGAGAAGGGCTAGGACTAGAAAATCCGACCTGGAGGAGACAGGGATAAGGAACACAGGGCAGCGCTGCTTGTATTGCCCACTCTGGGCCGCGGGCGCCACAGCCACCACGCTCGCATTCGTGACACCGCGGGCAAGCGTGACTGTCGTCCTGTCATGGCCGGCAAGGATCGCTTCTTTGTCTCATTAACTCTCAGGTCTGACTCTAGGGCGCTTTAACCTCTGAGCCACCAGGGAAGCTCGACTCTAGGGCAGTGCTTCTGCTTAGGCTGAGTCTAAAAGATAAAACGAGAGAGAGAAAGATGTCTAGAGAACTCTTCTCTACCTCGACTTAATCTCCTTCTTTGACGTCTATCATCTGAATTCCTCCCACACATTTTATTTATTATTTTATTTTTTGGCCACACCGCTCGGCATGTGGCGTCTTAGCTCTCCAACCAGGGATTGAACCTGCATCCCCCGTGGCTTCCACACACACTTTATAAAGAAGAAATCTGAACTGGAAGTGGAAGCTGTGGTGCCCACCCAGGTCCCCAGCCAGTCGCTGGGTGCTGGCGGCTAACACGTACATCATGGCTGCGCCTTTTCCTCCCCTTCTCAGGACAGCTGCCCTTGACTGACAAGAGCTGCCTGCTGGAAAGTTACGAACTCTTTTCCCTAGGAGGAGCGGGCAGCTCCAGCCACTGACTGATTGATAATGGGAGTACAAACTGACCCCCGTGCCTCAGAGCAGGTTACATTCCAGTCCCTTCAGCCTTTACCTGAGACCACAGCCTTCACCTGAGTTAGCACTTACCTGACACACACCCTTACTTGGGGCTTCCATTCCTCTCACTTGTTTGCCTCCTTTTCGCACTTGCCAGTTTTTCTTAAAAACAACCTCTCAATAAATTACAAGCAGCCATTACCTTGTCTCAGGCTCTATTTCCCCAGTCCCACCTGCAATATCATTTCTCTCCGAGCCCTGCATTCTAAGATGTCTTCCCTTCTGCTTCCCAGGCAGACAAGTTGCAGTGATGAGGGGCAGGGAGGAGAGAGAAGTCAGGCTCTCCAGCCAGAGNGCCATTACCTTGTCTCAGGCTCTATTTCCCCAGTCCCACCTGCAATATCATTTCTCTCCGAGCCCTGCAGCCTAAGATGTCTTCCCTTCTGCTTCCCAGGCAGACAAGTTGCAGTGATGAGGGGCAGGCAGGAGAGAGAAGTCAGGCTCTCCAGCCAGAGAGACAGGTCTTAACCCAGTAATCACTCCCATAGCTGTAGGGTAGTGACTGAGACAAATCTTGTGAAGGAAAGGCTGTATGAGAGGACTGACCCAGTCAAGAGGTCAAGAAGGCTTCCCTGAGGAAGTGAAGAAATTTCTCCGTTGGCGCTATCAGCTTGGCCTGAGAGCTCTGTGAAGTGGAGTAAAAGTGTAAAGCGGGTAAACAGAGCCTTCCTACACAAAGGCCCTGAGGCAGGAGGGGATACGGGATGAAACAAGGCCGCTGAGATTGGAGCAGAGAAAGGCGGTGGCACTGAGGATGTGGGTGTTATGCCCAAGTCGTGAAATCTCCCAGTGACCACCAGGGAGCCGATATCCAATGCAAAAGCAAGAGAGTTTTTATTACCAAGCTCGAGCTGGGGCTCCCACCGTTACCGACGCAGCAGCCAAGGAGAGGAGCCTCGAACTCTGGGTTTCATTGCTTATATAGGGTATTCTCGCACGAAAAATTCGAAAAACGGGAGTTTCTGGGTTGGGAGTACCTTCTGTGGAAGGGTTAGGTGTTGGGTTCTGATTGGTTTTCATTTCCCCCGGCTTAATTCGAATTTCCCGGGCAGGTCATAAGTCCTGAAGGTAAAGTCAGGAGATCCTGATCTGGGATCTGGTAGGCTCGCAGGTGGTGGGGTGAGGTCAGGGGATGTCCAAAGACTCTTTCCTCAGAACTCTAAAATGGAGTCTTTTTTAACAAAATGGGGTGGCTTAGGTTCTTCATGGGGACACAGAGGGCAGAGGGGGCTGACTCAGCTTTTTAGGGAACCTAGTCTTCATCCTAAAACAAAACAAGTGTTGGAGGGTATTCCGAGGGGGTAAAGGGACACAATGTAGCTGGGAAATTTCTCTGGCTGCAACACGAAGTTTAGGAAAGGGGCGGCTGGGTGAGTTGGTGAGGGGCTCCAAAGAAGAGCGGGGAGAGCTCATGGGGTGCAGGGCCGGCAGTGGGGAGGGGCCAGATCTGGAAAATCTTTAGGAGTGATGTTAGCAAGATTTGGTGATGGGTTACAGGGCAGAGGCAGGAGAGGGAGTTGTCAAGGATGACATCTGAGTTTCTGGTTTTAGTATTCGGAGGGATTGTAGGAAAAGCTGGGAGAGCCGAGGGCAGGCGGCCACAGACCTCTGCGTTCCTCTGGAGCAAAGGAAAGAGAGGAGAAACCAAATGCAGATGCCTTTCATCTGTGTCCCCTGCCCCCAATAGGGTCACCTACACACTATCTCTCAGGCAAGGTGGCTGGCTGTCCAATGGGGTTTTGCATACTGGGGAAGTATCCCAACCAGTGGTCTCAGATGACAAAGGGTGTCCTTCCACTACTTATTTTTAAAAAGAATGTAAATATGTGTATAACCAAGTCACTTTGTTGTACAGCAGAGACTGGCACAACATTGTAAATCAACTGTATTTCAGTAAAATTAAAAGGATAGGAATAAAAGGAATATACATTTGCTCAGTCAGTCCATCATTACCTTGAACAAACTCCTACTACGTTTATGATAAAGATAATGCAATTGTTTTTTTAAAAAACCAGCCTTCCAAATTTTTATGGACCTTTAAAACTAATACATGCATTCTCCACGGCATAGTCAAAAGTTACAAAAATCAAGAACCCCTGCTCTAAAGCTTTCTCGGTTTAGGGATTTTTGCCAGATGAAAAACAAATGCCTTCAGGATAGTTAGTGCTCTGGAATGTCACTGTCACTTTTAGTTTGGTGTCTGTTCAGATTGTTTTATGAAAATGAGTCCCTGTGAAAGGAAATGGGAGACTGTGAGGGCACTAGTCGCCTGAGAAAGATCAGGAGGCACCAGACTGGGAAAGGAGGCTGAAGAGTGGAGGACCAAGAACATCTCAGCTTTCCCAGTGACAAGCTGTTGGAGTCTTGGTCAGTCGTCAAGGACAGGGCCAGAGTCCGATGTCTGATCCTTTGTGGCATCTCTGTGGCCCGGGTCACACAGCACCTGTTCCAGCGCATTGCAGAAGTCAGTGGGCCCCTTTTCTCCTTCAAATCTCTTTCCCCACCTGCTAACCCATTCATTACCTCAACAAGTACATATGGAGTTAAAACGTGTACCAGAAAACACACTAAGTGTAAGCAAGGACTCTGCACGCATGGAAGTTACATTCTCTTCTGGAATGGACGTGAAGATAGACAATAAACAAGTAAATAAACAAAACCAAGATCATTATATATCTTGTTGAGTGTGGCCAAGAAATAAACAGGAAATGGGAGAAAGTGCTCAGGAGTGTTTTAGATAGAGTCACCAGGGAAGTCGGCTCTGAGTGGGTAACATCTGAGCTCTACTCGATGAAGATGAAGTCATAGGTGAGAAGGGTCTAACCTCATTAAATAATGAAAATGAAGTCGTAGATGAGAAGGGCTTAGCCTCATTAAATTCCAGGGGAAGAACATTCCAAGCAGAGGAGAAAAATACTCAAAGCCCAGGAGACAGGAAAGAGCTTTCCGATAAAAATTAGGCTGGTGCAGCTGAAGAACATGGATTGAGGAGGAGACTTGTGTGAGATGAGATTGGTAAATTAGGTGAAACAGATCACTTAGGACCTTAGGTGATGAGGGCTTAGCAGGGAAAGAGAGAAATCAAACCAGTTATTTTAAAAGAATTCTATGTTAACAATTGTTAACTAGGTAACTGAAAAGGCTAAAAGCATAGAGTAAGGTATCATGAAGCTACAGGTTCAGGAAGCAGCTAACTTCCCTAGAGGCGAAGGAACAAAGGGAAAGCATACTTTTGTTAGAACTCACAAACTTGGAGGAGGGGCCCCTCAGAGCTGAATTTCTGGACCTTAGAGAAGGGGGTGTGGCTGAGCTTCTGTTGATGTTTCTAAGTTCAGAGGAGGGGGCCTCTCAAGCCTGGACCCAGAACTCAGAGAAGAAGGAGGATCTAGCCAACTAGTGCTGGTATTTCTGTGGGTCATGATAAGGCTGGTTCTGTGTGCATCAGAAAAACTGAAAATTAGACTTGACTATTGCTAAGAAAAGGGGCAGTCACTGACGGAATGAAGAAAAGGTGATGTGTTCAGAAAAACAAAGCAGACAGGAGGCAATGAGGAATAGCTCCCTTCTTCCTCCTCTGAATTTATAGTCTCATTCTACCACCCTATTGGCAAGGTATGAAAAAAGAAAAAAGCTGTCAAAAACAAAAATAGAAGTTTTAGACACTCAGATCCAGAAAAACAAATTTAGAATAAAAGGATGAGTTTAGACCTGAGAGGCAATAGCCAAATAATCGACACAGACTGTTTGTGCCACAAAAATAAGAATTTGGGTTTTAAGAGCAGTGGGAAGACACTGGTTGGTTTTAAGTGCGAGTCGGTGTGATGAGATTTTTCCTTTGAGAATATCTCTCAGGCTACTGTGTAGAAAGCAGAGACGAGCAGGGTCAGAATCAAGAAGACCAGTTAAGAAGCTCTAGCAGTTTCTATATGATGCATTCAGTTTTCTTAATAATTACAGAGTACTTAGATGATATTTATTGGGTGAAATGTGTTTTGGGGGAAACTGTTCAATATTTATCTAAGTTGTCAAAATTTCTCCAGGCAAGAATACTGGAGTGGGTAGCCATTCCTTTCTCCAGGGGCTCTTCCCCCCCCAGGGATTGAACCCAGGTCTCCTGCATTGGCAGGCAGATTCTTTACCATCTCAGCCTCCAGGCAAAATAGTAGATGCTTGCTTTGTGGGATATTTTTATTATAAAACTACACGTGTTATATAGGTTTTTTGAGGTGCAACTAGCAAATGTTCACTAGAATAAACTCAGATATTCAGGCCCTATTATTATCATGCCCATGAAAATAAAGATGGGAACTTTCCTAGTAGCCTGACTTAGGGTCAGCCAAAGAGCTACATTTAATGTAGTTTTGAGGAAATTTCAGTGGGTGTATGCTCCATGGAATCCAATGACCCTAACTAAACTATGATTATTTCTTATAACACTACTTGGCTTAGGACATAGAGCACAATACTAGCCCATGAGTCACTGTGAAGGGGCAAAGGCATATAGCAATTTGAAAGTCTGGCTTAAATGAAAGAACAATTTTAGATTAAGTAGGAAAATGAGTTGACTACATACTCTTCAGACCATCATTCATAGATATTATTTTTGTAACCAAACTTTTGATATGTAGTCATGCCGTTATACTCCCAAATCATATCTGAAGAGCCTAGTATATAGTAGTTGCTCACTAAATATTGTTTAATTGAATGAGAGCCCTTTTATGTTGCTGATTAAGAACACACTTTAATTAGAGATAGGTCACTTGACTGGATAAAAGCCCAATGTGCAAAGAAGGGCCAAGGGAGTATTCATAAGGAAAGCACATTTTATATTAGAGAACAGTTCTGAGATTATTCCAGCACAGAACAGATGGATGACTAAAGTCCAAATTTCTGTGCCATGAAACACAGTTTTTTATATGTAAGTATTAACAAATGCTCAAAACAACCACTATGAAATTTCAATAAAGCAGTAATCGAATATCTAATGTTAAGAAAACAATTAGCTATATATATATTTATATGTATGTGTGTACTTGTGAACTTCTAGGCTGTATTCTGTTTCATTGGTCAGTATATCATTATACTAATATACCAATACCATACTGTCTTAATGAATATAACTTTATAGTAAATATTGAAATCATGGAATATAAGTCCTCCAACTTATTTGTATTTCAACTTTTGGTTAATTCTAAGATTTTGCCTTTCCTCATAAATTTTAGTATCAGTTTGTCTGTTGGGATTTTAATTAGGATTCCACTGACTCTGTAATTTGGACAAATTGACACGTTACTGTTGAGTCTTCTAATTGAAGAATAAATGATATCTTTTCATTTATTTAGATATCCTTTAACTTCTTTCAGCAGTGTTTTGCTTCGGAAGTAATCCCATATTTTATGTTTATACAGCAGAGTGCTGGTGAGCCAAGTCTTCCAGCAAGGTGGGAGGTCACAGAGCCCTAATGTGTTTTGTTTGCTAGGTTCTGTGGTGTGAATACTCAAACCATGATCAGCTTCAAGCTCTCGATGTGGCGTCACCCAACATGGAGTTCTGAAGAGATGAGAGAATGAGCTGTTGTGTGAGCCGATTCCAACACACATTGGATATCTCTGTAAATATTTCATAGTTTTGGTGCCATTTTAAATTCCTGACATTGTAACTGTTCTGTTGTTGAGTGATGGGATTTTCTTGTCTTCCTTTAAAGAGAGTTAAAGTCTGTTTTCTTGGGGCAGTTAAGTTACTTGCAGATCAGGCTGATCTTTTTGAATTAGAGCTTTATTTTACAGCCTTTACTTTAGGCTTAGTTTCGCTCCTCTATTGATACTAAGGCATGACCCTTCTGAGGTCTTTACTCAGTACCTCAAGTGTTCAACAAGCACTTTCCACTCTGCACAGGAAGAACTCGGGTCTCTCAGTCCTGTGTCAGTTTTGGGGATTGTTTAGCTTAGAGATTCCCATTAGCTGTTCTTTGCTAGGCCTTCAGGGTTTCATCCAAAATGTGCCAGATTAGTAGTTACACAAAGTCTCAAGGGAGTCCCCATGCAGATTTTTGAAGCACTTCATTATTTTTTTAATTTTTAATATTTCATATTGGGCTGTAGTTGATTTATAATGTGTTAGTTTCAGGTTTACAGCAAAATGATTCAGTTATACAAACATATGTCTATTCCTTTTCAAATTCTTTTCCCACTTAGGTTCTTATAGAATATTGAGCAGAGTTCCCTGTAATATATAGTAAGTCCTTGTTATATAGTAGTGTGTATACGTCAATTCCAAATTCCCAGTTTACCCCTCCCCACCACCTTTCCCCTTTGATAACCATAGGTTTCCTCTCTATGTCTGTGAGTCTGTTTCTGTTCTGTAAGTAAGTTCCTTTGTATCTTTTTTTTAAATATTCCACATATAAGCAACATCATATGATATTTGTGAAACACTTTCTTTATATAGTGTCTCTTTAATACAAGCAGAGACGAGCAGGGTCAGAATCAAGAAGACCAGTTAAGAAGCTCTAGCAGTTTCTATATGATGCATTCGGTTTTCTTAATAATTACAGAGTACTTAGATGATATTTATTGGGTGAAATGTGTTTTGGGGGAAACTGTTCAATATTTATCTAAGTTGTCAAAATTTCTCCAGGCAAGAATACTGGAGTGGGTAGCCATTCCTTTCTCCAGGGGCTCTTCCCCCCCCAGGGATTGAACCCAGGTCTCCTGCATTGGCAGGCAGATTCTTTACCATCTCAGCCTCCAGGCAAAATAGTAGATGCTTGCTTTGTGGGATATTTTTATTATAAAACTACACGTGTTATATAGGTTTTTTGAGGTGCAACTAGCAAATGTTCACTAGAATAAACTCAGATATTCAGGCCCTATTATTATCATGCCCATGAAAATAAAGATGGGAACTTTCCTAGTAGCCTGACTTAGGGTCAGCCAAAGAGCTACATTTAATGTAGTTTTGAGGAAATTTCAGTGGGTGTATGCTCCATGGAATCCAATGACCCTAACTAAACTATGATTATTTCTTATAACACTACTTGGCTTAGGACATAGAGCACAATACTAGCCCATGAGTCACTGTGAAGGGGCAAAGGCATATAGCAATTTGAAAGTCTGGCTTAAATGAAAGAACAATTTTAGATTAAGTAGGAAAATGAGTTGACTACATACTCTTCAGACCATCATTCATAGATATTATTTTTGTAACCAAACTTTTGATATGTAGTCATGCCGTTATACTCCCAAATCATATCTGAAGAGCCTAGTATATAGTAGTTGCTCACTAAATATTGTTTAATTGAATGAGAGCCCTTTTATGTTGCTGATTAAGAACACACTTTAATTAGAGATAGGTCACTTGACTGGATAAAAGCCCAATGTGCAAAGAAGGGCCAAGGGAGTATTCATAAGGAAAGCACATTTTATATTAGAGAACAGTTCTGAGATTATTCCAGCACAGAACAGATGGATGACTAAAGTCCAAATTTCTGTGCCATGAAACACAGTTTTTTATATGTAAGTATTTTAACAAATGCTCAAAACAACCACTATGAAATTTCAATAAAGCAGTAATCGAATATCTAATGTTAAGAAAACAATTAGCTATATATATATTTATATGTATGTGTGTACTTGTGAACTTCTAGGCTGTATTCTGTTTCATTGGTCAGTATATCATTATACTAATATACCAATACCATACTGTCTTAATGAATATAACTTTATAGTAAATATTGAAATCATGGAATATAAGTCCTCCAACTTATTTGTATTTCAACTTTTGGTTAATTCTAAGATTTTGCCTTTCCTCATAAATTTTAGTATCAGTTTGTCTGTTGGGATTTTAATTAGGATTCCACTGACTCTGTAATTTGGACAAATTGACACGTTACTGTTGAGTCTTCTAATTGAAGAATAAATGATATCTTTTCATTTATTTAGATATCCTTTAACTTCTTTCAGCAGTGTTTTGCTTCGGAAGTAATCCCATATTTTATGTTTATACAGCAGAGTGCTGGTGAGCCAAGTCTTCCAGCAAGGTGGGAGGTCACAGAGCCCTAATGTGTTTTGTTTGCTAGGTTCTGTGGTGTGAATACTCAAACCATGATCAGCTTCAAGCTCTCGATGTGGCGTCACCCAACATGGAGTTCTGAAGAGATGAGAGAATGAGCTGTTGTGTGAGCCGATTCCAACACACATTGGATATCTCTGTAAATATTTCATAGTTTTGGTGCCATTTTAAATTCCTGACATTGTAACTGTTCTGTTGTTGAGTGATGGGATTTTCTTGTCTTCCTTTAAAGAGAGTTAAAGTCTGTTTTCTTGGGGCAGTTAAGTTACTTGCAGATCAGGCTGATCTTTTTGAATTAGAGCTTTATTTTACAGCCTTTACTTTAGGCTTAGTTTCGCTCCTCTATTGATACTAAGGCATGACCCTTCTGAGGTCTTTACTCAGTACCTCAAGTGTTCAACAAGCACTTTCCACTCTGCACAGGAAGAACTCGGGTCTCTCAGTCCTGTGTCAGTTTTGGGGATTGTTTAGCTTAGAGATTCCCATTAGCTGTTCTTTGCTAGGCCTTCAGGGTTTCATCCAAAATGTGCCAGATTAGTAGTTACACAAAGTCTCAAGGGAGTCCCCATGCAGATTTTTGAAGCACTTCATTATTTTTTTAATTTTTAATATTTCATATTGGGCTGTAGTTGATTTATAATGTGTTAGTTTCAGGTTTACAGCAAAATGATTCAGTTATACAAACATATGTCTATTCCTTTTCAAATTCTTTTCCCACTTAGGTTCTTATAGAATATTGAGCAGAGTTCCCTGTAATATATAGTAAGTCCTTGTTATATAGTAGTGTGTATACGTCAATTCCAAATTCCCAGTTTACCCCTCCCCACCACCTTTCCCCTTTGATAACCATAGGTTTCCTCTCTATGTCTGTGAGTCTGTTTCTGTTCTGTAAGTAAGTTCCTTTGTATCTTTTTTTTAAATATTCCACATATAAGCAACATCATATGATATTTGTGAAACACTTTCTTTATATAGTGTCTCTTTAATACTCCCCCCACTGCCCCCACCACACCCCCCCTTCAGCCTCCAACAACTTTGGAGGCTTTAATTTTGTCTCTTTAATTCAACAAGATCTCATGGGTTTTGACTGGGTTCCCAACCCCTGAGCAGCAGTTTAATAGCTAGAGTGATTATGGGGCTCACTTATTTGTTTCCCTCATCTCCGAGGGCACATTCTTCACCGCCTATTGTCCCAATATCTGAACAGTTGTTTCATTAATTTTGTCCCGTTTTCTAGTTGTTTACACCGGAAGGGCAAGTTCCATTTCAATTACTCCTTCACAGCCAGAACAGAAGTAATTGGTTTGTTTTTTAATCTGAGTCAATACATGCTTAATGGAAAATGTTTGTGTTAAAAGGGCTGCTTTGTGTACTAAGGGCTCTGAGAGCAATAGAAACCAATTTAGGGGAAAACCAATGTGCATATTCTAGGTGAAGAGAGAGAACTGGGGAGGCTTTTAGGAGAAGAAACTCAGAAGTTCAGATGTTTCAAATCCAAACCAGAACTCCTAATCTTTGCCCCAGACCTGCTCCTCCAAGTATGCCCTATCTCAGTTAACGGCAACTCCATCCTTAGAGTTGATCAGACTAAAAACTTTGATGACATCCTTGTGCCCTTTCTTTCTCTCTCTTATCCCACATCCAATCCATCAGCAAACTCCATCAGACCTATCTTTAAGCTAGATGTAGAGTTCAGCCCTGTCTCATGGCCTCCACTGTCCCCACCCTGGCTCAAGCCATTAGCAGAATCTCCTGCTTCCATCCTTGTCTTCCTACAACCTATTCTCAATTCCAGCAGCCAGAGAGATCCTTCCATTGTGTAACTTCCCAGTTCAAACCTTCCAGTAAGCTCCTCATCTCCCTTAGAATGCAGTGGGGACTTCCCTGGCAATCCAGGTGTTAAGAATCTGCTGGGCAACATAGGGGACGTGGGTTCGATTCCTGATTGGGGAACTAAGATCCCACAAGTCGAGGAGTAGCTAACCCCGGAAGCTGCAATTACTGAGCCTACGCTCCACAACTAAAGGATCCATGTGCTGCAACGAAAGATCCTGCATGACGCAAGGAAGATTCTGCATGCCACAACTAGGACCCGACACAGCCAAATAAATATTTTGAAAAAGCTTTGCAGCGGTTTACAAGGTCTCCCCTTACCTTTCTCCCTTTGACCTCTACTCTTCTCCCCCATGCTCACTCTCCTCAGACCACACTGGTCTCCTTCCAGTTCCCATTTTCGAGGGCTGCCTCGACCTCAGGATCTTTGTCCTTGCTCTTCACTTTTCCCTTAATACTTTCCCCCTAAATACTCACATGGCTTGCTCCTTCATTTCCTTAAGTCTCTGCTCAAATGTCCCTTCTCAGTGAGGCCTTCCCTGACCACTCCATTTAAAACTGCTGTGACCTGACTGACTTCCACCCCTGCTCTGGCATCCCCACCACATCCTTCTTCCCTGCTTAATATTTTTCCATAGCACTCACGCCTCCTAGTCTGTGATAGGTGAAGGTGAAGGTGAAGTCATTCAGTCATGTCCGACTCTTTGCGACCCCGTGGACTGTAACCTACTAGGCTTCTCTGTCCACAGGATTCTCCAGGCAAGAATACTGGAGTGGATTGCCATTTCCTTCTCCACCTAGTCTGTGATATAATTTATATATTTTGTTCATTGTCTGTCCTCTCCCACCACCACCGTCACTACCACTATAACGTGAATTCTGTAAGTCAGGAAGTTCTGTCTGTATTAGTCATTGATGCTCAGCACCTAAAACAGTATCAGGCACTGTCAGCCTCAGTAAGCATTTTGTGAATAGATGCATGCCAAGGCAATGGTAGGGGAGGTAATCAGCGAAGGGTCATTTCAGGATGAGGGGATGGCACAAAACAGCAATGAAAGGTTAAAGAGTGAGATGATGAGGAAACTGAAATGAGATGTATATAGCTGGAATGAAGGGCCTGTGCAAATATAGCCAAGAGGCAGGGGATGGTTTGCCATGCTAAGGTCTTTGAACTTCAGCCTAAAGCAACAAGGTGTCGTTGAAAGATTTTTAAGCTCAGTGGAAAGAGCTATGAAACCTGATCATGTCAGTAGTTTAGAAAGATCGCTCTGCCAGAGATATCAGTTTAGAAGTGGTGAGGCCAGACCCAAGGAGACCAGTTGTTTCTAATTGCAGCAGATCTGATGACAAATGATGAGGACTCTAAATCAATGGCCAGAGGTATTAACACAGAAAGGGAGTGAATTCGAAGGATAGTTAGGAAGTTAAATCTTCAGGACTCTGTAAACAAATCAGTTGTGAGTTGTGAGACAGAGCAAGAATTCAGGATGACAACCAGATTTCTAGCTTGGGTAACTTGAGAGGTGATGGTGCCATTCACTGAACACAGATGAAAAGCAATTATCCAGCCTCACCAGTCATCTTCCTGTTATTGGGTCACCAGGGCCCAGTGATGATGGGCGCAAAGCCCAGGCCATTCATCGGAATTCACCGTGTGTGAACACCCAGCTGGTGGCAGGAAGTCTGACCTGAGCACCATGAGTCAACAGCCTCCCTTCTATTATGAAAGACCAAGCCTATAATATAGACACTGCTTTAATTTGTTAAACAGGGCTTTGTGGCTTCATGCCCCACCTTAACTGCCCTATGAAGTAACTGGAGAAGGAAATTACGCGTGTTTCCCTAAAGACAAGTTTAGATTTGCCTAAGATTAGAAAGGTACAGGCGACAAGGATTGTCACTACCAGAACCTGCCGTGACAATGAATGTTTATGCAAAGTACAGTGTTAGACACCAAACTAAGCTCATGTGCCCTTGAGGTGCTACTTTATACTTCTGCCTTTGTGAGAAGATGTTTTCCTTTAATTGGGTAGTGAGGGGAGTGGTGAAGAAGACACTTGGCTGACCAGACTGGTCAAGCTTGGAGCCAACAGTCAAGTAGTCAGATCACCCCTACCATGAAGTTCAAGCAGTCTGAGTTTCAAGCTTGGAGCCAACAGTCAAGTAGTCAGATCACCCCTACTATGAAGTTCAAGCAGCCTGAGTTTCCCTCCCAGGCTGGGACTGGCTGGAGCAGTGAAACAGGCTGTGGGATGAGGAGTCCAGAGAGAGCACCCAGGAAGGCAGCCTGAAGTTATCATTCACCCATCAGAGGGATCAGGCTGATGGGTGAAATTTGAGTGTGAAGCAAAGAGACCATGAGCAGAGTTAGCAAGAGGGAGTAAGTCAGTTTAGTAGAAAGGAAGGGACACATCCTGAAAAGATTCCTTGAGGGTCTAGAAAAGAGAAGCAGAACCTGCCTGGGGGTATACAGAAAGCTGCTGAAGAAACTCACTTAAATTTGAGCAGTTTACATAGCAGCTGTGCCACATTTTATGGAATGGAAGTGGTAGAGGATGGAATAGAACAAAGGAGATTAAGATTTAATGTCACACTGTAGGAAAGTAGAATATTTGCATTTATTCATTTAGAAAGCTTTTACTAAGTACCTGTGCTGTGCTGTGCTAAGTTGCTTTAGTCGTGTCTGACTCTTTGTGACTCCCATGGACTGCAGTCCACCAGGCTCTTCTGTCCAAGCAAGAATATTGGAGCAGGTTACCATGCCCTCCTCCAGGGGATCTTCCTGACCCAGGGGTCGAACCTGCATCTCTAAAGTCTCCTGCTTTGGCAGGCAAGCTCTTTACCACTAGTGCCACCTGGGAAGTCCTATTAAGTACCTGTGCTGTGCCGTGCTAAGTCACTTCAGTCGTCCAATTCTGTGCAACCCTATGAACTGGAGCCCTCCAGGCTCCTCTGTCCATGGGATTATCCATGCAAGAATACTGGAGTGGGTAGCCATTCTCTTCTTCAGGGTATTTTCCCCACCCAGGGATTGAACTGGCATGTCTTATGTCTAATCTGCATTGGCAGGCGGGTTCTTTACCACTAGTGCCCCTGGGAAGCCCTGTTAAGTACCTACAAATACATAAAACAGTATTGCCACCTGAATGGAAGAAACAGATTATAGGTTAGTACAGTTGTAGGAGGCTTTTAACACATATATAACTTCTAATGAAGTGTTACTCCTAATTAGAAAAATGACATGTATACAATTTCTTTTTTGATGATACAGCTAAAGATGGCAATTCTGAGTTAAGTATATATCGTGTAAGAGTTTTACCCCATGGTTTTGACATAGATAACTTTTCTTGGTTACTAATTTAACCCTCCTATAAGTTTTAATCCATGACTCAAGTCAGGAGGCTCACCATCATGATGAATATTTTAAAAATGATAAATGAAATAAAAGCATTTGAGTTTAAAAGATTGCCATAGATCCTTTTTTTTTTTTTTTTTTTTT
>SJYX01013427.1:26309-69761 GCA_006410675.1 Oreotragus oreotragus
GTGTGTGAACACCCAGCTGGTGGCAGGAAGTCTGACCTGAGCACCATGAGTCAACAGCCTCCCTTCTATTATGAAAGACCAAGCCTATAATATAGACACTGCTTTAATTTGTTAAACAGGGCTTTGTGGCTTCATGCCCCACCTTAACTGCCCTATGAAGTAACTGGAGAAGGAAATTACGCGTGTTTCCCTAAAGACAAGTTTAGATTTGCCTAAGATTAGAAAGGTACAGGCGACAAGGATTGTCACTACCAGAACCTGCCGTGACAATGAATGTTTATGCAAAGTACAGTGTTAGACACCAAACTAAGCTCATGTGCCCTTGAGGTGCTACTTTATACTTCTGCCTTTGTGAGAAGATGTTTTCCTTTAATTGGGTAGTGAGGGGAGTGGTGAAGAAGACACTTGGCTGACCAGACTGGTCAAGCTTGGAGCCAACAGTCAAGTAGTCAGATCACCCCTACCATGAAGTTCAAGCAGTCTGAGTTTCAAGCTTGGAGCCAACAGTCAAGTAGTCAGATCACCCCTACTATGAAGTTCAAGCAGCCTGAGTTTCCCTCCCAGGCTGGGACTGGCTGGAGCAGTGAAACAGGCTGTGGGATGAGGAGTCCAGAGAGAGCACCCAGGAAGGCAGCCTGAAGTTATCATTCACCCATCAGAGGGATCAGGCTGATGGGTGAAATTTCAGTGTGAAGCAAAGAGACCATGAGCAGAGTTAGCAAGAGGGAGTAAGTCAGTTTAGTAGAAAGGAAGGGACACATCCTGAAAAGATTCCTTGAGGGTCTGGAAAAGAGAAGCAGAACCTGCCTGGGGGTATACAGAAAGCTGCTGAAGAAACTCACTTAAATTTGAGCAGTTTACATAGCAGCTGTGCCACATTTTATGGAATGGAAGTGGTAGAGGATGGAATAGAACAAAGGAGATTAAGATTTAATGTCACACTGTAGGAAAGTAGAATATTTGCATTTATTCATTTAGAAAGCTTTTACTAAGTACCTGTGCTGTGCTGTGCTAAGTTGCTTTAGTCGTGTCTGACTCTTTGTGACTCCCATGGACTGCAGTCCACCAGGCTCTTCTGTCCAAGCAAGAATATTGGAGCAGGTTACCATGCCCTCCTCCAGGGGATCTTCCTGACCCAGGGGTCGAACCTGCATCTCTAAAGTCTCCTGCTTTGGCAGGCAAGCTCTTTACCACTAGTGCCACCTGGGAAGTCCTATTAAGTACCTGTGCTGTGCCGTGCTAAGTCACTTCAGTCGTCCAATTCTGTGCAACCCTATGAACTGGAGCCCTCCAGGCTCCTCTGTCCATGGGATTATCCATGCAAGAATACTGGAGTGGGTAGCCATTCTCTTCTTCAGGGTATTTTCCCCACCCAGGGATTGAACTGGCATGTCTTATGTCTAATCTGCATTGGCAGGCGGGTTCTTTACCACTAGTGCCCCTGGGAAGCCCTGTTAAGTACCTACAAATACATAAAACAGTATTGCCACCTGAATGGAAGAAACAGATTATAGGTTAGTACAGTTGTAGGAGGCTTTTAACACATATATAACTTCTAATGAAGTGTTACTCCTAATTAGAAAAATGACATGTATACAATTTCTTTTTTGATGATACAGCTAAAGATGGCAATTCTGAGTTAAGTATATATCGTGTAAGAGTTTTACCCCATGGTTTTGACATAGATAACTTTTCTTGGTTACTAATTTAACCCTCCTATAAGTTTTAATCCATGACTCAAGTCAGGAGGCTCACCATCATGATGAATATTTTAAAAATGATAAATGAAATAAAAGCATTTGAGTTTAAAAGATTGCCATAGATCCTTTTTTTTTTTTTTTTTTTTTACAGTTCCTTGTGCTGTTCTTCAGAGGCTAGATAGCTTTATTGAACTATTGAGAATTAATGGATAGAAAAGAAAAAAATTTTTTTCCTGCACAGCCAATCAGCTCACTCTGAATGGAAAGATTGTTCCCTGGGCCTTTTACATATTTGTGAAACATGGGTAATGTTCTATGTTGTTGCACTAACTTGTTTTTACCTCTCCATGTACTACAAATAGCATTGGAGAAAGCAGCAGGTCACCATTAAAATTTTACCTCATTAGATAGATAGATATGAATATAGAGATATATATATTTTACTGCAATCCTAACACCTTGCTTGAGTACAGTAAAATGCATCTGGGTCACTGAGAAATTGGATAGCCATGTTATTCACTCTCTAAATATATTAGTGTTCAGATAAAGCTATGGTTCCCTTTTTGCTGATATGTTTACAATTTCTTTGTCTGAACTAAAAAGAGGAAGTATTACAATATGATCATTTCCTTAAATAATGACATGGCAAAATGTGTGAAATGTGATAGGAAAAACAAACAATTATGAATTCTTCATGAAACTAAAACCTGTGTTTTGACAGAAGAAAGACTAAGACGATCAAAAAGTGGATTTTAAATGCAGTTTGGTTTTTTTCCAAAGAGCATGTTTGTGTCACATATAATCTGATATGTGGTACATTGTAGGCAAAAGGGACAACCTCAGTCATCCAAGTTCTAAAGATGCTTTTTTTTTTTTTTTTGGTGTTCTCTGCAGTAACCAGACATTCATTTCCAACATTTAAATGCTACTTTCTGAAGAGAGGATACATCTGGTTAACCGATGGCCGGGAAGATTAATGATAACTTACACTGCATTTCAGGATTCCCTGATAGCTCAGCTGGTAAAGAATCTGCCTGCCATGTGGGAGACCCTGGTTTGATCCCTGGGTTGGGAAGATACCCCAGAGAAGGGAATGGCTATCCACACCAGGATTCTGGCCTGGAGAATTCCATGGACTCTAAAAGCCCATGGGGTCGCAAAGTGTCGGACATGAGTGAGCAACTTTCACTTTCACACTGTGTTTCAGTTCTTCTCTCCCAGGGGCACTGTTTTCTAATCAATAACAAACACATTTTCCACATCAGAGGATTTCACTGTCCCTCTGTGTTATGACGACTGCATGTTACCCCAAAACATAGTGCCTTGAGGAACTATAATCATGCATTATATAATGTATTTATTACCTCTTACTGTTTTTTTTGGTCAAAACTTCAGACCAGGAACAGAATGGAGGTTTCTGATCTGGTTTCTGATCTATAATATCTGGAGCATCAACTGGAAAATTCAAAGACTGGAACCATCTGAGAGATCATCCACTCTCACCGTATGACAGTAGCTGATGCTGGGTCATGGCTGGGGGCTGGCTGGGGCTGTCAGCCAGGATATCTGCACTGGACCTCTCTGTGTGGGCTGGGTTTCCTTACAATGTGATGACTGAGTTCAAAGGGCAAGTATCTAAAGAGAGAAGGAGAAAGAGAGGGAGGTTGTATCTTTTGCATGGGCTGGGCTTCAGAGTCACATGTTTAGTGATGGTCTGCCAGACTCCAATGCTTTGGGCAGCCACAAGTCCCTGTTGAAGTTCAGGTTCATAAGCTTGAGACAGAGATCTTATCTCATATAGGAGGTTGTAAGACATGCATGTAGGATGGGGAAAATGTATAAATAGAGCCATCTTTGGAAGATACAATCTGCTATACTGTGATTCTAGAAAGGTCTCCCAACCAAGCACTAACCAGGCCAAACCCTGCTTAGCTTCTGAGATCAGACAAGATTGGGCACGTTCGGGGTGGTATGGCCATAGATTAGAAAGGTATTGGAGATTCATCTTGTAGTTGCTACATGATTTAAATTTTAATAATTTTATTACAAATAAAATATCTACTCATATGAAAAATTTAGGAAAATATAAAGGGAAAAAATCCAATAAAGTCCTACCACCCAAATAAACCACAGCTAGAGAGGCTTCCCTGGTGGCTCAGAGGTTAAAGCGTCTGTCTCCAATGCGGGAGACCCAGGTTTGATCCCTGGGTCGGGAAGATCCCCTGGAGAAGGAAATGGCAATCCACTCCAGTATTCTTGCCTGGAGAATCCTGTGGACAGAGAAGCCTAGTAGGTTACAGTCCACGGGGTCGCAAAGAGTCTGACACGACTGAGCGACCTAGCCCTAGCCCTAGAGAGGATGAAAGTTTTCATATAGTCACATCTACAATTTCCCCCTGTGGTCTCTTTCATTGCCTTCCCCTCCCAACTTTTAATGAAAAATTTGAAAGAGTATTTTTAAGAACATCCATTTGCTTTCCACATAGATTCACCAAGTATTCACATGTTGCCATATTTGCTGTATCTTTCCTTCTTGCTGAACTGGTAAACATGCCAGCTAGAAAGCTAGTTTCAGATATCACGACACTGCCTCAGCATATTGTTATTGTTGTTCAGTTCTAAGTTGTGTCCCACTCTTTGCGCCCCAATGGACTGCAAGCACGCCAGGCTTCCCTGTCCTTCGCTCTCTCTCGGAGTTTGCTCAAACTCATGTCCATCGAGTCAGTGATGCCATCCAACCATCTCATCCTCTGTCATCCCCTTCTCCTCCTGNTCAGTTCTAAGTTGTGTCCCACTCTTTGCGCCCCAATGGACTGCAAGCACGCCAGGCTTCCCTGTCCTTCGCTCTCTCTCGGAGTTTGCTCAAACTCATGTCCATCGAGTCAGTGATGCCATCCAACCATCTCATCCTCTGTCATCCCCTTCTCCTCCTGCCCTCAATCTTTCCCAGCATCAGGGTCTTTTCCAATGTGATGACTCCTTGCATCAGGTGGCCAAAATATTGGAGCTTCAGCTTCAGCATCAGCCCCTCCAATGAACATTCAAAGTTGATTTCCTTTAGGATTGACTGATTTGATCTCCTTGCTGTCTAAGGAACTCTCAAGAGTCTCCTCCAGCACCACAGTTTGAAAGCATTGATTCTTTGGCACTCAGCTATTGCAGTATGTATCTCCTAAGGATAAGGGCATTATCCTAAATACTCACAACACCATTATCATCTAAGAAAAGTAATAGTCTCATGCTGCTGCTGCTAAGTCACTTCAGTCGTGTCCGACTCTGTGTGACCCCATAGACGGCAGCCCACCAGGATCCGTCGTCCCTGGGATTCTCCAGGCAAGAAAACTGGAGTGGGTTGCCATTTCCTTCTCCAAAGCATGAAAGTGAAAATGAAAGTGAAGTCACTGAGTCATGTCCAACTCTCAGCGACCCCATGGACTGCAGCCCACCAGGCTCCTCCATCCATGGGATTTTCCAAGCAAGAGTACTGCAGTGGGGTGCCATTGCCTTCTCCTAATGCTATCAGATATCCATTCTATATTCAGTATTCTCCATTTGTTTCATGACCATCTTTCATAGCTTTAAAAAAAAAAATTAGAATCCACTCAAGATTGACATTTGGCCCCTGTGTGACTTTGGCTGGTTTCCTGACCTGGATCCTGTGCCCTCAGTTCCCACCTCTAGCAGATACACCCTTAGCCAGGAGATCCCTGTCCACCCATGGAGTTGTCGTGAGTATCACATTCATTCATTTCAACTAATACTTATTTGATACCTACTGTGTGCTGGACCATTATGCTCTCAAGGAGCTTACACTCCAGACAGATAATAGAAAAGAACAGTCTTTGAGAGTTAACAATGCTATATAAATATGGGGGATTATCCTTTCAGATTAAAGGCCTGGGGTAAATCTTGAAAAAAAAAATCTCCTTTATGCCAAATAAAATCGATTTGGATTAAAATTAAATCATTCCTGTTCTGTAGAGGTGATTGGCAAGCTCAATGAACGGATTAGCAGTACTGAGCAGAATGACAATTTTGGAAGTTGTTGTTGTCTTACCCACTTTAAATTCCAAAGTGCATGTGTGCTCAGTCATGTCCAACTCTTTGTGATCCCATGGGCTGCAGCCAGCCAGGCTCCTCTGTCCTTCACTATCTCCCAGAGTTTGCTCAGATTCATGTCTGATGAGTTGATGTTGCCATCTAATCATCTCATCCTCTGCCACCCAGTTCTGTTGCCTTCAAATTTTCCCAACACCAGGGCTTCCCAGGTGGTCCAGTGGTTAAGAAAATCTGCCAGCACAGGGGACATGGGTTCCATCCTTGGGTGGGGAAGATCCCCTGGAAGAGGGGCACAGCAATCCACTTCCATATTCTTGCATAGGAAATCCCACGGACAGAGGAGCTTGGTGGGCTACAGTCCATGAGGTTGCAGGGTTGGACTCAACTGAGCACGCGTGCACTTTGGAGTTTAAGTGTATAAAAGCACCGTGTAAAGAGGTTCTCCTGCTTCTAATTAAATAAAATTATGTATATCCATTCATGTCTGTTGAGTTGATGATGCCATCTAATCTTCTCATCCTCTGCTGCCCAGTTCCACCCAGTCACATAATATTTGCTAATTTTTGACTTTCTTAGTTTTTATTTTTCTAAATACTTAAGAAGCAAAAAAGCAAACCCATGTTATTAGAACACAGAGATGGTGAGACTCACAGGGGTTAGAGCTGAAAGGGGCTATAGAGGTCATCTGACCCAGATTCCACATTTTTACAGATGATCTCATCAGTGGTTATTTTAGAGGAATTTGTATGAATTTTAAGGCTCTAGACGCACATAGTTTCTATATGTAGAAGCCCAAATTTTGAAATCCTGCTTATTGGATAAAACAACCAGAATCTTACATCACCTTAGTCTTTGATCCTCATCTTCCAGTTACATGGATTTTCTTTTCTGCCCTGTGACAGCTGAAGTGGTAATGGTGTGACAGTGTAACGAGCTTTGTGTAACAGTGCTCGCCTGCTTGGAGGACTTTCTCATGCCGCTGGAAGGGTGATGGATCTTCTCCAGCAATGTGAAAGAGATCACTTTGGAGCCTTTCTCTGAAACAGCTGACAGGCATTGCTTCTTCCTGTCTTTGGCTCTAGGCCGCTCAGCAATGTGGTTGGAGAATGGATGCTAATACTTGGGGATTTTATTCTCCTGGTTTAACAGTTCTGGGTGCTGTTGGTTCTTGGGGAAATTCAGGACAGTGCCTTCTGTTACTTTTGGGTTGGCTTGATGACCGAGGGGGCTCAGGTCAGATGAGGACAAATTAGTCATTTGTTCATTCATGTGCTGGTGCCCCTGTATTCAGGAACAGATGTTCTACGGATGGCAAAATGGAGGACTTCAGGATTTTTTATAAAACTGAATGAGCATCCCCTTGGGACTACTTAGGGACCTAGCAGAGCCCCATGTGTTACCCTTACCTTGACTTTTAGGCTTCTTTGTTTTTATCACTGAGGATATTATATAGATTTTCTTAAAATAAATGACCAGTCTCTTGATCCAGAGAGACTGATTTACAATTTTTGATGATCTTTCAGAACTTATCGATGAATTAAACAATAATTAGCAATGCCATGTTAACTCATTTCAATATACTGGAGACTGCCTATGTTCTCTTATGCCTCTCTCCAAAAAAGGCCTCAGGTTTGAGCATGTGATAAACATTTAGTACAGTACAGTAAACCCAGTATTTAACCAGGATTCCAGGAATGTGATAAAAGCTGGCAATGGGGAAACCACTAGAGAATGGTGGTAGGTCTATCCCACTTCAAAAGTATGACCCAGGTATGGTCAAATTCTTTTTCCAGATCTTCTTCAGCTTAGTTGAGAAAAGCAATAATTTGCAGAAAGAAGTTACGGATACTGTGGGTAGGTGGGGAAGCTGAATTAAACATACAGACTAAAAGAAATATCACTTACTCAGTCATGCATTTAACAAATATTCATCAATATCTAGTATACGCTGGAGACAAGCAGTGAATAAAACTTTAGAGAAGGTATATAGTTTTTAATACTCTTTAAATCATTTAATTTTCACAATAACCCTAGAAGTTAAAACTATTGTCTTTTTGCATTTTGCTGATGAGGAAACTGAGGCATGGCATGCTTAAGTAGCCCAGAGTTACTCAGTTGGGAC
The DNA here is from genome assembly GCA_006410675.1 of Oreotragus oreotragus. Lineage (NCBI taxonomy): Eukaryota > Metazoa > Chordata > Mammalia > Artiodactyla > Bovidae > Oreotragus > Oreotragus oreotragus. The sequence continues at coordinate 34,191 of SJYX01013427.1, forward strand.
GCGACAGAGCCACAAGAGCAATAAAATATTGATAATCTTTGCAAAACCCTGTAGCTTGGATGTTTCTGGCTTGGGAGCATTATTTTAAAAGGATTATGTGTAATCACAAAGGGTAGCAAATCTGAATCTTATTCAAGAATCCATCCTAGTTATATATTCAAACATCAATTTTGTCTTTCTCCTAAAAGATCACAAATAATAAAATTAAGCAAAAGAAGGAGGTGACTGGATAAAAGTGGTGGGACATATTCTCAATGCAAAGAGCTTTTTATGTTGTATTATGTCAACAGCTATTCCATCATTTGGCTTCCAATAACTGAAACCTAGCCACATAAAAAATAAAACACAAATACCACTTCTCTTTATGGCATGAAACACTGCTGAAGCAATAAATTCTGAAGCCGAACTGCTTAGATTCCCTATACATTTAACTGTTGTAAAATGTACCTTCTATACATTTATATTAACAGAACAGTTGTTAGTATGTAATTGATAGTAATATTATATAATAGAGTAGTCATTTAACTTTTTCAATGACCCTATACTCAATAGCAAGAAGGCATAGGAGATGTGAGAGACCTTTGAGGAGTTGGGAAGGATCTGTCACTTTGGGGATCATGCAGAGAAAAGAACAGCTCTGGCAGGAAGGAAAGCCTGTGGTTCAAAAGTATAATTCAAAAACTGAATTTTATTTTTCAGCCGCACCTGTTGGCATGTGGATCTTAGTTCCCAGAGCAGGGATTGAACCTGTCTCCTCTGCATTGTCCAGTGGAGTCTTAACCACTGGACGGCCACGGAAGTCCAAGCCCATGATTCAAAAGAGAGCTCTTTAGGAGATATTGGGCTTCCCTGGTGGCTCAGAGGGTAAAGAATCTGCCTGCAATGTGGGAGACCTGGGTTCGATCCCCAGGTTGGGAAGATCCCCTGGAGAAGGGAGTCACTGAGTCATGTCCAACTCTCAGCGACCCCATGGACTGCAGCCCACCAGGCTCCTCCATCCATGGGATTTTCCAAGCAAGAGTACTGCAGTGGGGTGCCATTGCCTTCTCCTAATGCTATCAGATATCCATTCTATATTCAGTATTCTCCATTTGTTTCATGACCATCTTTCATAGCTTTAAAAAAAAAAATTAGAATCCACTCAAGATTGACATTTGGCCCCTGTGTGACTTTGGCTGGTTTCCTGACCTGGATCCTGTGCCCTCAGTTCCCACCTCTAGCAGATACACCCTTAGCCAGGAGATCCCTGTCCACCCATGGAGTTGTTGTGAGTATCACATTCATTCATTTCAACTAATACTTATTTGATACCTACTGTGTGCTGGACCATTATGCTCTCAAGGAGCTTACACTCCAGACAGATAATAGAAAAGAACAGTCTTTGAGAGTTAACAATGCTATATAAATATGGGGGATTATCCTTTCAGATTAAAGGCCTGGGGTAAATCTTGAAAAAAAAAATCTCCTTTATGCCAAATAAAATCGATTTGGATTAAAATTAAATCATTCCTGTTCTGTAGAGGTGATTGGCAAGCTCAATGAACGGATTAGCAGTACTGAGCAGAATGACAATTTTGGAAGTTGTTGTTGTCTTACCCACTTTAAATTCCAAAGTGCATGTGTGCTCAGTCATGTCCAACTCTTTGTGATCCCATGGGCTGCAGCCAGCCAGGCTCCTCTGTCCTTCACTATCTCCCAGAGTTTGCTCAGATTCATGTCTGATGAGTTGATGTTGCCATCTAATCATCTCATCCTCTGCCACCCAGTTCTGTTGCCTTCAAATTTTCCCAACACCAGGGCTTCCCAGGTGGTCCAGTGGTTAAGAAAATCTGCCAGCACAGGGGACATGGGTTCCATCCTTGGGTGGGGAAGATCCCCTGGAAGAGGGGCACAGCAATCCACTTCCATATTCTTGCATAGGAAATCCCACGGACAGAGGAGCTTGGTGGGCTACAGTCCATGAGGTTGCAGGGTTGGACTCAACTGAGCACGCGTGCACTTTGGAGTTTAAGTGTATAAAAGCACCGTGTAAAGAGGTTCTCCTGCTTCTAATTAAATAAAATTATGTATATCCATTCATGTCTGTTGAGTTGATGATGCCATCTAATCTTCTCATCCTCTGCTGCCCAGTTCCACCCAGTCACATAATATTTGCTAATTTTTGACTTTCTTAGTTTTTATTTTTCTAAATACTTAAGAAGCAAAAAAGCAAACCCATGTTATTAGAACACAGAGATGGTGAGACTCACAGGGGTTAGAGCTGAAAGGGGCTATAGAGGTCATCTGACCCAGATTCCACATTTTTACAGATGATCTCATCAGTGGTTATTTTAGAGGAATTTGTATGAATTTTAAGGCTCTAGACGCACATAGTTTCTATATGTAGAAGCCCAAATTTTGAAATCCTGCTTATTGGATAAAACAACCAGAATCTTACATCACCTTAGTCTTTGATCCTCATCTTCCAGTTACATGGATTTTCTTTTCTGCCCTGTGACAGCTGAAGTGGTAATGGTGTGACAGTGTAACGAGCTTTGTGTAACAGTGCTCGCCTGCTTGGAGGACTTTCTCATGCCGCTGGAAGGGTGATGGATCTTCTCCAGCAATGTGAAAGAGATCACTTTGGAGCCTTTCTCTGAAACAGCTGACAGGCATTGCTTCTTCCTGTCTTTGGCTCTAGGCCGCTCAGCAATGTGGTTGGAGAATGGATGCTAATACTTGGGGATTTTATTCTCCTGGTTTAACAGTTCTGGGTGCTGTTGGTTCTTGGGGAAATTCAGGACAGTGCCTTCTGTTACTTTTGGGTTGGCTTGATGACCGAGGGGGCTCAGGTCAGATGAGGACAAATTAGTCATTTGTTCATTCATGTGCTGGTGCCCCTGTATTCAGGAACAGATGTTCGTTCTACGGATGGCAAAATGGAGGACTTCAGGATTTTTTATAAAACTGAATGAGCATCCCCTTGGGACTACTTAGGGACCTAGCAGAGCCCCATGTGTTACCCTTACCCTGACTTTTAGGCTTCTTTGTTTTTATCACTGAGGATATTATATAGATTTTCTTAAAATAAATGACCAGTCTCTTGATCCAGAGAGACTGATTTACAATTTTTGATGATCTTTCAGAACTTATCGATGAATTAAACAATAATTAGCAATGCCATGTTAACTCATTTCAATATACTGGAGACTGCCTATGTTCTCTTATGCCTCTCTCCAAAAAAGGCCTCAGGTTTGAGCATGTGATAAACATTTAGTACAGTACAGTAAACCCAGTATTTAACCAGGATTCCAGGAATGTGATAAAAGCTGGCAATGGGGAAACCACTAGAGAATGGTGGTAGGTCTATCCCACTTCAAAAGTATGACCCAGGTATGGTCAAATTCTTTTTCCAGATCTTCTTCAGCTTAGTTGAGAAAAGCAATAATTTGCAGAAAGAAGTTACGGATACTGTGGGTAGGTGGGGAAGCTGAATTAAACATACAGACTAAAAGAAATATCACTTAGTCATGCATTTAACAAATATTCATCAATATCTAGTATACGCTGGAGACAAGCAGTGAATAAAACTTTAGAGAAGGTATATAGTTTTTAATACTCTTTAAATCATTTAATTTTCACAATAACCCTAGAAGTTAAAACTATTGTCTTTTTGCATTTTGCTGATGAGGAAACTGAGGCATGGCATGCTTAAGTAGCCCAGAGTTACTCAGTTGGGACGCGACAGAGCCACAAGAGCAATAAAATATTGATAATCTTTGCAAAACCCTGTAGCTTGGATGTTTCTGGCTTGGGAGCATTATTTTAAAAGGATTATGTGTAATCACAAAGGGTAGCAAATCTGAATCTTATTCAAGAATCCATCCTAGTTATATATTCAAACATCAATTTTGTCTTTCTCCTAAAAGATCACAAATAATAAAATTAAGCAAAAGAAGGAGGTGACTGGATAAAAGTGGTGGGACATATTCTCAATGCAAAGAGCTTTTTATGTTGTATTATGTCAACAGCTATTCCATCATTTGGCTTCCAATAACTGAAACCTAGCCACATAAAAAATAAAACACAAATACCACTTCTCTTTATGGCATGAAACACTGCTGAAGCAATAAATTCTGAAGCCGAACTGCTTAGATTCCCTATACATTTAACTGTTGTAAAATGTACCTTCTATACATTTATATTAACAGAACAGTTGTTAGTATGTAATTGATAGTAATATTATATAATAGAGTAGTCATTTAACTTTTTAAATGACCCTATACTCAATAGCAAGAAGGCATAGGAGATGTGAGAGACCTTTGAGGAGTTGGGAAGGATCTGTCACTTTGGGGATCATGCAGAGAAAAGAACAGCTCTGGCAGGAAGGAAAGCCTGTGGTTCAAAAGTATAATTCAAAAACTGAATTTTATTTTTCAGCCGCACCTGTTGGCATGTGGATCTTAGTTCCCAGAGCAGGGATTGAACCTGTCTCCTCTGCATTGTCCAGTGGAGTCTTAACCACTGGACGGCCACGGAAGTCCAAGCCCATGATTCAAAAGAGAGCTCTTTAGGAGATATTGGGCTTCCCTGGTGGCTCAGAGGGTAAAGAATCTGCCTGCAATGTGGGAGACCTGGGTTCGATCCCCAGGTTGGGAAGATCCCCTGGAGAAGGGCATGGTGACCCACCCCAGTATTCTTTCCTGGAGAATCCCCATGGATAGAGGAGTCTGGTGGGCTACAGTCCATGGGGTGGCAAAGAGTCAGACATGACTGAGCAACTAAGCACAAGTCTCACTGCTTCCAATATGACTGGTGACTGGATTGAGCCAGAGTTCAAATTTTTCTGCTTTTCACAGAATTGATTTAAAGAAAATATTGTAATATAGTATTCTTATTTCTACCAGTGGGGTCCTTCTATATCATTACTCCTATCTTTAATTATTTTCTAGAGTTCTGGAGTTATTGTTACCTTTAGGAAATTTTTGTACACAGCTACAGTTTCCTCTAAATATTATGCCAATATTCTTAAAAGTGTCCTCAAAGCTGGTGGAAATGAAGGAAGGAAAGGAAACTAATGTTTATTGAATACCTACCATGTGTTTGGCATAGTTCTCAGTGTTTTACATAGCACATGTAATTTAGTTCTTATAACAACTCTAAGAAGTAGGCACTACTATTACTCCACAGATGAGAAAATAGATTCCTAGAGAGGTAAGGCTTACAACAATGAAATGAAAGGCAGGATATAAAATCCTCAGCTCTTGCTTCTCTTTTGTTTGTGAGGCTGTTGCTGGGTTATACTTGCTGCAAAAGTTTGTCGCTAGTGCTAAATTATGCAACAATAATAACAAAATAACAAACCATTATTTACTGTACACCTAGCATTCCAGGCATGTATCATGTATCATCATTAATTTTATTCCCATAAAGTTGGTGCTGTTTTCCATTTTTATTGATAAGGAGCCTGGACCAGAATGTAAATTAATGCACAGCTTCCTCCACTGAGAAAGTTTCCCTTTGAAAGAAAAAGTCAGTGTGCTGAGTGACAGAGATGATTCTGTCTTCTGGCACTAGCTCCTTATCTCCTTGAGATCACACTTAGAGTAGCACAGGTTTAGAAAGATCAAGTAACGCTCACAGTCTCATAGGTCATGAGTGTTAGAGACAGGATTCTAACGCAGGTCACCCTGCTCTTCCCCAAAACCACACTATCTTCCCAGCGTTAAAGGAATGAGCTGCTGGCCTCAGCAAACAGCTCTTCAGAATGTTCTCTCTTTTTGTGCTTTCCCTCTCCCATTCCTTGCCATCATTTCACAGTGGATATGTTATATGAGGAAAACAACGGCTATTACAAATGTTCTGTTAGAATTACAGAAGAGTGAAATTGGTACATAGTAATCCATGGAGGTGAGAACAAGATATTGTCCAAGAAATTAATATAAGGGAAATAATCAACAAGCAATCCCATTAAAAAATGAGCAGAAGACCTGAGCAAACATTTTTCCAAAGAAGACATACAGATGGCTAATGGGCACTTGATGCTAATGGGCAGAGATGCTCAGCATCACTAACTATTAGAGAAAAGGAAATCAAAATCACAATGATATATTACCTCACATCTGCCAGAATGGCTAACATCAAAAAGTCTATGAATAGCAAATGTTGGGGAGGATGTGGAGAAATGGGAACCCTTGTACACTGTTGGTAGGGATGTAAATTGGCACAGTCACTGTGGAAAGTGGGGCTTCCCTGGTGGCTCAGATGGTAAAGAATTTGCCTGTAATGCAGGAGACCTGGGTTTGAAATTCCCACTGTGGAAAACAGCATGGGGGGGAGGGGTTCCTCAAAAAACTAAAAATAGAACTATTAGATGATCCAGGAATTCCACTGCTGGATATATATCTGAAGAAGACAAAAAATCAACTTGAAAATATGCATTCACCCCACTGGCAGTATTATTTACAACAGTCAATTATGGAAGTTTATACCAGTATTATTTATAATATCCAGTATATGGCAGCAACCCAGGTGTCCATCGACAGAACAGATGAATGGATAAAGGAGATGTGATAGATACACATACATGTGCACAGTGGAATACTACTCAATCCTAAAAAGGAATGAAGTTCTGCCATTTGCAGCAACATGGATGGACCCAGAGAGTATCATCCTTATGAAATAAGTTAGAGAGAGATAAATATTATGTTATTTTATACATATCACTTATATATGGAATATAAAAATTTTAAACAAATAAATATATACAACAAAACAAAAACAGACTCACAAATATAGAAAACAAACTAATGGATACCAGTGGGATGAGAGAAGGGGGGAGGGGCAAGATGATAGGGGTGTGGGATTAAGAGATACAAACTACTATATATAAAATAGATAAGAAACAAGGATATATTATGTAGCACAGGGAAATACAGTCATTCTTTTATATCTTTAAAGGGAGTATAACCTATAAAGATATTGAATCATTACGCCAAATACCTGAAACTAACATAATATTATAAATCAACTATGTTTCAATTTAAAAATATAAATAAGGGAAACAAGATTGCGTTCCAAAAAATTAAACAAATGAAATTCACACATATCCTGAATAGACATGACCACCAGTGGAAATGAATTAAGAGGTTGTATGAATAAACATTTGGTTGAGAGGTGCAGAAACACCTAATATACCACTCACAGTGACCTGGAAACAATCTCATGGAGACCAGCCTGATGGTTTCATCAGCAAAATCCTGATCTGTTCTACTGGGCTTTATCTGGATTGACCTTGTACTCAGACTGTTGATGGTGAACCCAGGGTGGGAAAGGAAGTCAAGGACCCTTGAGTTGAGCATGTTTGTCCAACATGACTCTGCGGTTGTTAAGCAATTATGAGTCATCATGCATCCCAGGCCTGGATGAGGTCTCTCCCAAAACAACACCCCTTTCTAAACCTTTAATTTCATGTTCACCAAGTAATCTTTTGATTATTCTATTTCCCAGGTACCTCACTATCAGAAAAGACAATGCTCTGGATATGAGTTACGGGGATCCAAGAATGTATCCACTACCGCAATGTATTGTAAATGAAGACATAAGAACTTGGGTTTATAAATGTCTGCTGTCACCCTGTTTGTTTAACCTATATGCTGAGCACATCATGAGATGCCGGGCTGGATGAGTTACAAGCTGGAATCAAGATAGGTGGGAGAAACATCAACAACCCTGAGGCTGTTGCAGATGATACTACTCTAATGGCAGAAGTGAATAGGAGCTAACGAGCCTCTTGATGAGGATGAAGGGGGAGAGTGAAAGAGCCAGCTTAAAACTAAATATTAAAAAAACTAAGATCAACTAAATATTAAAAAAAACTAAGATCAAGGCATCCGGCCCCATTACTCCATGGCAAATAGAAGGGGAAAATGTGTAAGTGGTGACAGATTTCCTCTTCTTGCCTCTAAAATCACTGTGAATGGCGTAGCCATGAAATCAGGAGATAATTGCTTCTTGGTAGGAAAGCTCTGACAAACCTAGACAGTGTGTTGAAAAGCAGAGATATCACTCTGCTTACAAAGTTTGTAGAGTCAAAAGGTATGGTTATTCCAGTAGTCATGCATGAATACAAGCGATGGATCACAAAGAAGGCCAAGTGCCGAAGAATCGATGCTTTCGAACACTCTTGAGAGTCCCTTGGACAATCAGTCACTCTTAAGGGAAATCAACCCTGAATACCCCTTAGAAGGACTGATGCTGAAGCTGAAGCTCCAGTATTTTGGTTATCTGAAGCGAACAGCCGACTCTTGGAAGAGTCCCTGATGGTGCGAAAGATTGAGGGCAGAAGAAGAGGGTGTTGGAGGATGAGATGGATGGAAGGCATCACCAATGCAATGGACATGAACTTGGGCAAACTTCAGGAGATGGTGAGGGACAGGGAGGCCTAGCTTGCCTCAGTCCATAGGGTCACAAAGAGTCTGACAGGACTAGGTGACTGAACAACAACATGAATTTCGTATGAGTGTGGTTGTCGGGGAAGGCAATGGCACCCCAGCCCAGTACTCTTGCCTGGAAAATCCCATGGACGGAGGAGCCTGGTGGGCTGCAGTCCATGGGGTCGATAACAGTCGGACAGACTGAGCGACTTCACTTTCACTTTTCTCTTTCATGCATTGGAGAAGGAAATGGCAACCCACTCCAGTGTTCTTGCCTGGAGAATCCCAGGGACGGGGGAGCCTGGTGGGCTGCCGTCTATGGGGTCACACAGAGTCGGACACGACTGAAGTAACTTAGCAGCAGTAGCAGTAGCAGTGGTTTCTACAAGTCAGTTTCCTTGAGACAGAGAAGCTCTAGAAGAATTGGCACGGCCATGTTTCTGAACTTCCAAGGGCAAGAATAGAGCCAGGCTCATACTGCTGCTACCCTGGGAGGGTGTGCAGGGGCTGTCAGCCAGGTGCCATCTCTCTCATCACCCTTCTTTTCAACTTCAAAAACAAGCTCAATAGTTGGCTGTGTAAATGCCAGGAAATATGTAAATGTCCAAGAGGGTACGGAAACTTCTCAGAAGACTAAAAGTCAGTAATGAATCAGGAGGGATAAAAATTAAGAAAATGAAGGAACCATGTTAAGAAAAAAGAACTGTGTAATTTTAAAAAGTGACAACAGGTAAGAACAAGCTTTGGAAGGGAATGAAAGTAAAACCATGCTGTAGGGAGACCAGAGGAAAATTTTGCAGCTTGGATGGAAGAATCTATCATGTTAAGACAAGGTGGGTCCAGAAAAACTCAGAAAGTGATCAGAGTGGTCTATGTGGAAAAAAAAAAAACAAAAACCTAGGTTAGGGAGTAGGGGATCAGGAGAGTCAAAAGTCAGTGACATGAGGATGATAACCTGACTGTCAATAGGTGGGAAGGGTTTAGCATTTTCATTGCCCACTCTCTTAGGAAAGACAATCAGCTGCCTTCATCCCCCATGCCCCACAAAGAAAGCTAAAATACCCATGTTTATGGAATCATTGCAAGCTTTAGATTTCTGTCATCTTTTTGCTGTCTAAAACTTCTCAGGGCACTGAAGATTTAAAATGGCAACAGATAGGAGGACTTCTCTAATTGAACCAAGTCTTTGGTTAGAAGTCGTCAAGTTCCCCAGTGCAAACCACATCCAAGGAGTTCCTCAGGGAGAACTGTGAGTCACTTTGAAGAGGGTCCTGCAGAGGGCCTGCCTCTGCTCTGATAGCGTCTGCACTGTCCGTTAGGAGGTGGATCTCCTCCAGGTCTGATCCCGCTGCATCAATATGAGTTGTAAATTATTAATAATACCCGTCTCTCACAGAATCAAATTGTTATTAATGGAAGAGTCCCATGTTTGCTTTTATTAATAGATATCTCTTTACCCTTTTTTGTCTTGTTTTCCTAACTCCATGGGCAGAAGAAAAAGTATATTCACTCACTCATTAATTCATCCATTCAAAAAAAGTGAATACTTACTGGATGCTAGGTATCTTGCCAAGTTTTCTGGAGAAAAAAAATGACAAAGACATTTTCCTTGCCTTAATAAAGCTCACAGTGTAGTCAGGAAGATAACTTATAAAGAGTAATAAGAATACAGGGTAATAGATGCTGTAATGGATCCTTGAACCCTTTCCTATTTCAAGGCGGCTGGCTTCTCAACTATGTGCAAATAGTAACATCATTCATTAACCTCCTTTGTCTGGAGTGCCCTTTCTATTAACTTGCTGCCAACATTTCAGATAATAGCAGCAATTATGGTGTAAAATTTTTTTTTTCTTCTGGTTCATTAAGCTGGAAATGTTTTGCTCTCTTTCATATCTCAATTATGTTTTGTTTGCCGTCTAATTATCCATGTTAACGTTTTAAAGTGGGCTGGAGAATAGATTTTATTTACATGGCTTGCAGTTGTGTCATAAAGGATAATTTTTTTTCTTCCAGTTGAAAAAAATGAGAATCAGGCACTTAGGCCCTGATGGTTATCTACTGGGCTTCACCTGTGGCTCAGCAATAAAGAATCTGCCTGCAATGCAGGAGCTGCTGGAGGTGAGAGTTCAATCACTGGGTTGGGAAGATGCCCTGGAGGAGAAAATGGCAACCCAATTCAGTATTCTTGCCTACAGATCCCTATGGATTCTCCAGAGTTGGGACNTTGAACTCCAAGCAGAGTAATATATTCATTAAATGGCTTTTGAAAATGTGTATCTACACAAACACCTTCAAATGGATATTTAAACCAGCTTTACCCATCCATGGCTTATATTTTTTCAGTTGTAAGTGACAAAAAAATGCAAGTAGCTTAAGCAAAATTGAATTTATTGGGACATGTATTTGAGCATTCCAGGGGTTGATTTCTTTCCGTGAGTCTTCATCCAGGTCTAGTTTCTCCTTTTTTTTTTTGGTTTGTGCCTTCACTTCCTCAGTGGACATTTTATTCTTAAGTCACAGGATGGCTGCACCAGCATTTGTCCTGAATCCAGCAAGAAAGTCAAAGCTTTATCTGTTTCACAGTCAGCGAAACTTCCAGTCCTAGGGCTGACTCTCATTGGCCAGAATGGGACTGTATGCCCCTCCCTAAACTCAACATTGTGGTTAACAGTAGTCATAGAACGTTACTGGAGTTGTGAGTAGGAACAATTCCAGTCAAATACCATAATCTAAGCTGGAGAAAGAGTGATTTGCCAAAGAAAAAATTTTTTTGCCATAAAAAAGGATGAATGTTTTCAATATGGCAAAACCTACAAACAATGAATGCCCACCTCAGGGTTTTTACATTTTTCAATTACTGCTGTCACAAGGAAAGAAGCATACTGACATCCATAATATTTCTACATTATAGAAATAATATACTCAGGTGGGAGAGAAAGAACTGTAGCATACACCACAACTCTTCAATGGTATAGGTGGCAGGGTAGGGCAGGAGTATTAAAATATGGAACTCAGTATTTGGAAAAGATGAAACAAAACAAATCCCACGAATATAGCCCTCATAACCAGACAGGGAAAGCCCTCAGCAGACCCAACCATGAGAACAGAGCACAGGGCAGAGCGCAGGACTCGTCTCTTTATCCCCCACAGGCAAGGTTCCTACTGGCCAACTGAAGATTTAATAATTTACTGGGAAAAAAAAAAAAAGCTCCAATACTTTGGCCACCTGATGCAGAGCTGACTCATTGGAAAAAACCCTGATGCTGGGGAAGATTAAGGGCAAGATGATAAGGGGGTGGTGCAGGATGAGGTGGTCAGATGGCATCACTGACTCAATGGACATGAGTTTGAGCAAACTACAGGAGATAGTGAAGGACGGGGAAGCCTGGTGAGCTGCAGTCCATGAGGTCACAAAGAGTTGGACACAACTTAATGACTGACAACAGCAACTAAAAAATACTGTCACATTTACTTACATATTTATGGTCATTTAGATTTTGATATCCAGAGTGGGTAAAACCAGGTAAACAACCCACTCGCTCCTTACTTTTACAGAAATCTGTCTATATGTATCTATGTTACAGGAGGATGCAGAAACTAAGTCCTAAGTCAACCGAAGGCAGAGCAGGACAAATTGCCAGATAAATGTGCTACAGGCAAAGATGCTTTTAGAGTTGGGAGAGAAATCAATTCAAGCTGAGCTCTTCAGAAAGAAATACAACCAGTTTTGTCCTTCCCATAATGAAGATGACACAGGAAAAATAAAAATATGTGCTTTTACTTCCTTTCTTCCCCTGGTAAACAGTTACATGAAGTGACTCAACCACATATGTTTACTTTGTCTCTCTTGTGACACAGGCATGTACTGATGAAAGGATACATATGCTATCTATAACCATGGAAACACAAAGCTTTAATCAGTTCCCTGGCACTCTTAAGAGGTAACATTTCTTCTACCCAGTTCTGAAAGCCTCACTGAGATTTCATTCTCAGAAGACCTTATTACAAGCAAGGCCAGAGCCCAAAGGGGAGAAACATCTTTCCCCTTCTACCCCAAGGCAGGTGGCGAGGGAAAGAGGCTGTCTGGAAGCTCAGCTACATCAAATTGTCAGCTGCAACACTGACGTCAGACAACCCTCAATCTCACCTGTTCTCAAAAATCTGTCTTACCAATGTTTTCTGGGCCACAACTAACACTTCTTAACCTCTAACCTCCTCCTGTATCCACTCTGTACTTGATGACAGAGGGGTAACGTTTCATACCTACTCATTCCTTTATACACCTTTATCAGTTCTCTGCCTCCTTCCTATCTGTTTTCTTCTGCTTTCTCATCATTTTTCCCATTATTAAAAATAGAACAGCTGTTACATTTTCAAGAAAACCTCTATTAATTTATTATTCTTTCTGTTTCATTTTCCCTGCTGATCTGAATTTCCCAGACAATGCTATTTACTCTTTGACCTGGTTAGAAAATGTTACTAGATCCTGCCTTTGTTGACCACTAAAACTTGTGAGGCTTTGCTTTAATCTCGGCCACTGTGTCACACAGAAACTCTTTCAATCATTTCCTATCGACACATTCTCCATAGCTGACTGTCCTAGACAATTTCTACACAGTCTATCCATCCAAGCACTACTTGTTACTCATAGTAGAGGCCTTTCTTTTAAAACTATCTTATTAGAATTTCTACAAAGTTCTCCCTCACCAACTGCAGNCTCTGTCCGGGCGGGCCTGGACCGCGGCGCCTCTTCCCCACGGTCTTCCGATGCGGTTGAGACCTTGGCGAGCTTCTCCCCTGGGCAGCCTGCTGCTACTTGGGTCTCTGTTACGTTGGTGGATGCTCCTCATGCTGCCCGGCATGGCTTGGGCGGAGAAGTTTGACCGGTGATTTGAAAAGTGCAGTGAATTGGGCTGATAAAGGGGATTTAAAATAACTACCTCTTGGAGTGACTATTAATTTGCCTTGCCTGTGCCACCTGGAAACTTGAGGACGATGACTTCTGTTACTCGTTGACTCTTTTGGGGGGACGTGGGGAGGTTAATTTGTTCTCATAAGCCAGTGAGGTTCAAACTAGCCGTCATTATGTTTTTTCAGATAGGCAGTTTGAGAACGTAATTGATAAGAACCTGGGTCCTTTAGAATAAAATACAGGTCTCTTGGAAATCTTAACTTCAGTTTATCCTTAAAATGAAAGAGACAGTAGATTTTAAGAACTTTAGTGCTCTTTCATTGATTGAGTCTGGGAGGAGAGAAGAAATTAGGATCGATTTACTGATTTTGGAGGATTTGACTATGGATGACAAGCCCAGCTCAAGTTAATGTCTTGAGGGATGCTCGTGCGTTAAAGTGCAATGGGAAGCCTGCACTCTCCCCATACTGTGATTTTTGATTCTGATTTTTCAATAACCTAGTTCCAAAATGTCATCAATTCGCAAACAGCAATAATAATTATTTTTTTAAATTTCAAAGATTGTTATGCAGCACTTTTAGGATGGACATATATTTATTTTTAATTTTAAGAAATACTTGTTTCTTTCCTACCTTTAAAAAATTCCCGGAGGTTTTTCACTTTTTTCTTCAGAATAGAGTTTCATTTCCCTCTCTGAGGTCATCGGTCTCAACAATAAATCTTGTCTACTGACGCTCAACTCTTCACAGATGTATGCTTCAGCTATTCCAGAATCATCCCCAGTCCTGGGCCCGTTTTCTTGAAGATGTGCTTTGATGTTCCTGTGACCCTGTCCTTCAGCCTGGAGTGCCATCTCTGCCTTTTCAAAGTTGCATGCGTACTCAGTCACTTCAGCCCGTGTCCGACTCTTTGTGACCCCCATAGACTGGAACCTGCCAGATTCCTCTGAGGCCAGCTATTAATATTAAGTGTGTGTTAGCCCCTCAGTCGTGTCCAACTCTTTACAACCCATGGACTGTAACCCACAAGACTCCTCTGTCCATGGGATTCTCCAGGCAAGAATACTGAAGTGGATTGCCATTTCCTCCTCCAGGGGCTCTTCCTAACCCGGGGATCGAACCCGGGATTATGTCTTATATCTCCTGCATTGGCACCAGCGCCATTTTCAGCTTTCAAATCCTCCTTAGCTTAAATGTCATCTTTTCTATATACTTTGATTTCTCTGTATCTCACTTCTTCCGTGGGATCTCACAGAGTATATATCTTTACTGCAGCATTTATTTTCATGGTTTATTATGTATCTCCTAGAATGTAAACTCCTTGAGGTCAGAAAGTAGGTCATCTTTGTGCCTTTGTATTGCCTCCCCAATGCAATATTTTAAAAGTANTATCTCACTTCTTCCGTGGGATCTCACAGAGTATATATCTTTACTGCAGCATTTATTTTCATGGTTTATTATGTATCTCCTAGAATGTAAACTCCTTGAGGTCAGAAAGTAGGTCATCTTTGTGCCTTTGTATTGCCTCCCCAATGCAATATTTTAAAAGTAGTTGGTGTTTAATAATTGTTTAAGTTTGAAAGAACAACTATTAAAAGACTGAACGTTTCTGGATCCGTGGATAGTTTACATTTATATCATAATTTTTAGTCTTTTTTAAAAAGTAAAAATGCATGCAGAATGTTTCGTAGAAATGTTTGCTCAGTATATGCTGCAATATAGTTATTGAACAACTAGTTTAGAGTTTTATTTTATTTTCTGTGGTGGAGTTCAGGAGCTTTCTAGGATGAGTATATTTCACACAGCTGATTTTTGGTATTGTGCCAGTATCTTTCCCAGTACCTTTGCAGAGTTTGCTTTGCTTCTTAATATTGAAACAGTGTTTATTTACTTAAAAGTAAGTTAGATCCAATATTGAGTTTCTTCTTTTTAATACACTTTGTTTTGTAAAGCAGTCTTAAGTGGAAGGCACAGAGATTTCCAGTATTTGCTTTCCCTGCTCCAATTCATGCATAAATTTCCCCATTATCAGCATCCCCTGATTAGACTGGAACATTTGTTACAATTGATGAACCTGAATTAACACATCATCACCCAAAGTCCCGTTTACCCTACTCTTCATCCTTGTTGATGTAAATGATCTGGGTTTGGAAATGTATAATGGCATGTATCTACCATTATAGTAGATACCATTCAGAGTAGTTTTCACCACCCTAGAAATCCTCTGTGCTCCCTTGTCTTTCCTTCCCTTTCTGTTAACCCCTGGCAACCACTGATCTTTTTGTCTCCATAGTTTTACCTTTTTCAGAATTGTCCTATAATTGGAATCAGGCACTGTGTAGCCTTTTCAGATGGACTTTCTTCACTTTATAATTTGAATTTAAGCTTTTTCCAAATCTTTTCTTTGCTTGATAACTCATTTCTTTTCAGCCCTGCATAATATTCCATTGTTTGGATGTACCACTATTTATCCATTCACCTACTAAAGTACATTTTGATTATTTCCAGGTTTTGACAATTATTAATGAAAATATCCATGTGCAGGTTTTTGTGTTTTATGTAAGTTTTACCTAACTCCTTTGGGTAAATATCAGGGAGCATGATCGCTGGATCTTACGGTAAGAATATGTTTAGTTTTGTAAGAAACTGCCCAGTTGTCTTCCAAAGTGACATTGGACTAATTTGCACTCCCAGCATCAGTGAACGAGAATTCCTGTTACTCCACATTCCCACCAGTGTTTGGTTGTTGCCAGTGACTGGATTTTGGTCATTCTACTAAGTATGTAGTGGTACATCATTGTTTGAATATGCATTTTCCTGATGACCTAAGATGTGGAACATCTTTTCATGTGCCTGTTTGCCATCTGTATATCTTCGTTAATGAAGTGTCTGTTAATATCTTGGGCCGTTTTTTAATTGGGTTGTTTTTTCGTTGGGTTTCAAGAATATTGAGTTTTTTAAAATTGATTTTGTTATTCAACATGTCAATTCTTACCTTGCTAGTATCTTACCATCGTAATTTATGACATGTATAGGACCTGTTGTAAGGCATGGTGACCCTCTGGAATTCACAGGAATAAGATACAATTTTTGCTTTTTGGGAATTCATAGTGTTCTGGGGAAGACTGACAAATATAAATAGTGGATTTCAAAAATCATTTTTAGGATTGCTAACATAAATGTGGAAAGGAATGAGCTCAGAAATGGGAATAAATAGGAGAGGATTGATTTACCCAGACCACACTGGGAATCTAGTCCTTAAATGATGTGTGGGGCTTTGGCAGATGGAGATGGAGGAAGGAACCGCATAAACAGAAGAATGAATATGCTAATGAAGGAAGGGCCTTGGGGAGACAAACCTGTGAAGATAAATGCCAGATTGTGGAGGACTTTGATTACCTGTGGCTGAAGATGTCAGTCTTTATATGCAGTAGAGTCATTGGAGGTTTTTGAGAAGGGAGTGACAATTCATCTGTGCTTTATCAAGAAAATAAACAAAATTTTCATTGACATTAGGCAGTGTTCCTGCTCTGCTTATCTAGAACTTGGAAGAAGTTGAAAGTTTGTAAAGTACTTTTTAGAGGTTGGCAATATTATGTCATCAAGGCTAGGACTGTACCTAATTTTGTATAATACTGAACATAGCTGCTTGATGTGTTTTTGTGAAGATATATATACACAGATACATACAGATGTAGACATAGATGTCTTTATATAAGATGTTCTTTCTAATATACATTTTAGAAGTTCTCTTTAGTGTGGTTAAATGTTAAAAATTGACGCTGTAAATTCAGTATCTGAAAGGTCCTGAAGCCAGAAACCAGTTTTTGCCCTGTATTTTCAAAATGCTTGTGTGCTCAGTTGTGTCCAACTCTTTCAACCCCATGGACTGTAGCCTGCCAGGCTCCTCTGTCCATGGAATTTTCCAGGCAAGAATGCTGGAGTGGGTTGTCATTTACTTTTCCAGGGAATCTTCCCTACCCAGGGATTGAACCCATGTCTCCTCTATCTCCTGTGTTACAGATTGATTCTTTACCACTGAGCCGTCATAGAAGCCCATCACCGATTCAGAGGCCAACTCCCAAATTTGGAAAACTTTTTCTTTCAGTGAACATTTTTTTGAACTCCTTTTGTGTCACAGTTGACCACTTTGTTGTCAGGAAATGACCCTCTTTATTCCTGATAATATTTTTTGCTCTGAATTCTACTTTGGTGTTAATAAGTTGCTTCTGTTTTTGTTTTTTTTTTTCCCCATTAATGTTAGCATGATACATCTTCTGTTATTTACTTTTAACCTATCTAGGCTTTTTATTTCGGAGAAGGCAATGGCACCCCACTCCAGTACTCTTGCCTGGAAAATCCTATGGACACAGGAGCCTGGTAGGCTGCAGTCCATGGGGTCGCTAAGAGTCGGACACGACTGAGCGACTTCACTTTCACTTTTCACTTTCATGCATTGGAGAAGGAAATGGCAACCCACTCCAGTGTTCTTGCCTGGAGAATCCCAGGGACGGGGGAGCCTGGTGGGCTGCCGCCTATGGGGTCGCACAGAGTAGGACACGACTGAAGTGACTTAGCAGCAGCAGCAGGCTTTTTATTTAAACTTGGTCTTATTTTTTTTTATCCAATCTGACTGGTCTTTGCTTTTTAACTAGAATATTAATGTCATTTTGTTAATGTAACTAGTGATGTAATATGGTAGGTTTCAGTCTACCGTCTTCCTATTTTTTTGGTCTCATTTTTCGTTTCTTTTTTTAATATATTGGGATATAGTTGATTGCTCCCCTGGTGGCTCAGATGGTAAAGAATCTGCCTGCTCTGCGGGAGACCTGAGTTCGATCCCTGGGTAGGGAAAATCACCTGGAGAAGGGAATTGCTTGCTGCTAAGTCACTTCAGTCGTGTCCGACTCTGTGGGACCCCATAGATGGCAGCCCACCAGGCTCCCCTGTCCCTGGGATTCTCCAGGCAAGAACACTGGGGTGGGTTACCACTCCAGTATTCTGGCATGGAGAATTCCACGGACAGAGGAGCCTGGCAGACTACAGTCCACGGGGTCGTAAAGAGTCGGACAGGACTGAGCGACTGTCACTCACTCAGAGTTGATTAACAATGTGTGTTAGTGTCAGGTGTACAGCAAAGTGATTCAGTTATACGTGTGTCTATTTCAGATTCTTTTGCCACTTAGCCACTTGTTCTTTCTCTTTTTATAGTATCTTTTGGATTTTACTTTTATGAGGATATTTTATCTTTCATTGGCTTATACTTATTTCCGTGTGTGTGTGTGTTTAGTGGTTATTTTAAGGTTTCTAGTGTACATCTTTAAATTATTACAGTCTGTCTTTAATCAACATAGTATTTATAGTATAACAACCTTGTAGCAATATGTTCCCAACCTTTCTTCTGTTTTGTTGTTTGTTTCCCTTGTATTATAAATGTTACGAACTCCTGCTTTAAATAGATGATTGTCTTTTTTTTTTTTTTGACGATTGTCTTTTAAAGAGATTTAAAAATAAGGGAGAAAAGTGTTTTGATGGTTTTTGGTTGTCTGTATTTTTTTACGTAGATGCAGGTTTCTGTCTGAAAGAATTCTTTTAACATTCCTTGTGGTGCAGATCTGCTGGTGATGATCTCCTCAATGCTCCTATGTCTGAAAGGTCTTTATTTTACCTTCATTTTTAAAATATAGTTTCACTGCATATAGAATTGTAAGTTCACAACTTGCTTTTTTCACACCTTAAAATACATTATTCCACTGTTCCTTGCTTTTAATGTTTTCAGTGAGACTTCTTTGAATTATCTTTGTTCCTCTGCAGTGTGCTACTTTAAGATTTTTTCTTTGTCCCCTGATTAGGATGTATCTTGGTGGAGTTTCCTCATGTTTCACATGCTGGAGGTTTACTGACTTTTTTGATTTGTTGCTTTGTTGAGTTTAGTTTCTCAGTCATGTCCGACTCTTTGTGAACCCCATGGACTGCAGCATGCCAGGCTTCCCTGTCCATCACCAACTCCTGGAGCTTGCTCAAACTCACATCCGTCGAGTCAGTGATTCCAACCAAATATCTAGTCCTCTGTCATCCCCTTCTTCTGCCTTCAGTCTTTCCCAGCATCAGGGTCTTTTCTAATGAGTCAGTTGTTTGCATCAGGTGGCCAGAATATTGCAGCTTCAGCTTCAGCATCAGCCTTCCAATGAATATTCAGGACTGATTTCCTTTAGGATTGACTGGTTTGATCTCCTTGTAGTCTACAGGACTCTCGGGTCTTCTCCAACACCACAATTCAAAAGCATCAGTTCTTTGGCGCCCAGCTTTCTTTATGGTCCAACTCTCACATCCATACATGACTACTGGAAAAAAACATGGCTTTAACTAGATGAACTTTGTTGGCAAAGTAATGTCTTTGCTTTTTAATATGCTGTCTATGTTAGTCATTGGAAAAGGCAATGACACCCCACTCCAGTACTCTTGCCTGGAAAATCCCATGGGTGGAGGAGCCTAGTAGGCTGCAACCCATGGGGTTGCTAAGAGTCAGACACAACTGAGCGACTTCACTTTCCCTTTTCATTTTCATGCATTGGAGGAGGAAATGGCAACCCACTCCAGTGTTCTTGCCTGGAGAATCCAGGGACGGGGGAGCCTGGTGGGCTGCCATCTACAGGGTCGCACAGAGTCGGACACGACTGAAGCGACTCAGCAGCACAGCAGATTTGTCATAGCTTTTCTTCCAAGGAGCAAGTGTTCCTTCTGCAGTGATCTTGGAGCCCAAAAAAATAAAGTCTGTCACTCTTTCCGTTGTTTCCCTATCTGCTTGCCATGAAGTGATGGGACTGGATGCCGTATTCTTAGTTTTCTGAATGTTGAGTTTTGAGCCAGCTTTTTCAGTGTCCTCTTTAACTTTCATCAAGAGGCTCTTTAGTTCCTTTTGCTTTCTGCCATAAAAGTGGTGTCATTTGCATATCTGAGGTGGTTGATATTTCTCCCAGCAATTTTGTTTCTAGCTTGTGCTTCATCTAGCCCGGCAGTTCACATGATATACTCTGCATATGAGTTAAATAAGCAGGGTGACAGTATACAACCTTGATGTACTCCTTTCCCAATTTGGAACCAGTCTGTTTGTTGTTCCATGTCTGGTCCTAACTGTTGCATCTTGACCTGCACACAGATTTCTCAAGAGGTGGATCAGGTGGTTTGGTATTTCATCTCTTTTAAGAATCACCTACAGTTTATTGTGATCCACACAGTCAAAGGCTTTGGTGTAGTCAATAAAGCAGAAATAGATGTTTTTCTGAAACTCTCTTGCTTTTTCCATGATCCAGTGGATGTTGGCAATTTGATCTCTGGTTCCTCTGGCTTTTCTAAATCCAGCTTGAACATCTGGAAGTTCACGGACCATGTACTGTTGAAGCCTCGCTTGGAGAATTTTGAGCATCACTTGGCTAGCGTATGAGATGAGTGCAATTGTGCGGTAGTTTGAACATTCTTTGGCATGGCCTTTCTTTGGGATTGGAATGAAAACCAACCTTTTCCAGTCCTGTGGCCACTGCTGAGTTTTTCAAACTTGTTGTCATATTGAGTGAAGCACTTTCACAGCACTGTCTTTTAGGATTTGAAATAGCTCAATTGGAATTCATCACCTCCACTAGCTTTGTTTGTAGTGATGCTTCCTAAGGCCCACTTGACTGTGCATTCCAGGATGTCTAGCTCTAGGTGAGTGATCATACCATCGTGGTTATCTTGGTCATTAAGATCTTTTTTGTGTAATTCTTCTGTGTATTCTTGCCACCTCTTTGGACCTTCTGCCTCTGTTAGGTCCATACTGTTTCTGTCCTTTATTGTGTCCATCTTCGCATGAAATACTCTGTTGGTATCTCTGATTTTCTTGAAGAGAGCTCTGCTGCTGCTGCTAAGTCGCTTCAGTCGTGTCCGACTCTGTGCGACCCCATAGACNCCTCTTTGGACCTTCTGCCTCTGTTAGGTCCATACTGTTTCTGTCCTTTATTGTGTCCATCTTCGCATGAAATACTCTGTTGGTATCTCTGATTTTCTTGAAGAGAGCTCTGCTGCTGCTGCTAAGTCGCTTCAGTCGTGTCCGACTCTGTGCGACCCCATAGACGGCCTCCCACCAGGCTCCTCTGTCCCTGGGATTCTACAGGCAAGAAGACTGGAGTGGGTTGCCATATCCTTCTCCAATGCATGAAACGAAGTCGCTCAGTCGTGTCTGACTCCCAGCCATCCCATGGACTGCAGCCTACCAGGCTCCTGCGTCCATGGGAGTTTCCAGGCAAGAGTACTGGAGTGGGTTGCCAGCGCCTTCTCCATGAAAAGAGCTCTATTCTTTCCCACTCTTTTGTTTTCCTCTATTTCTTTGCATTGATCACCAAGGAAGGCTTTCTTATCTCTCCTTGCTATTCTTTGGAACTCTTCATTCAGATGTGTATATCTTTCCTTTTTTCGTTTGCCTTTTGCATCTCTTCTTTTCTCAGCTATCTGTAAAGCCTCCTCAGACAACCATTTTGCCTTTTTGCATTTTTTTTTGGCGGGGGGCGGGGGGAGATGATCTTGATCACCACCTCCTATATGGTGTCATGAACCTCCATCCGTAGTTCTTCAGGCACTCTATCAGATCTAGTCCCTTGAATCTGTCACTTCCACTGTATAGTGGTAAGGGATTTGATTTAGGTCATACCTGAATGTTCTAGTGGTTTTCCCTACTTTCTTCAATTTAAGTCTGAATTTTGCAATAAGGAGTTCATGATCTGAGCCACAGTTAGCTCCCATTCTTGTTTTTGCTGACACTATCTAGCTTCTCCATCTTCTGCCGCAAATAATATGATCAGTCTGATTTTAGTATTGACCGTCTGGTGATGTCTGTGTGTAGAGTGTCTCTTGTGTTCGAAGAGGGTGTTTGCTATGACCAGTGAGTTCTCTTGGCAAAACTCTTGTTAGCCTTTGCCCTGCTTCACTTTGTACTCCAAGGCCAAACTTGCCTGTTACTCCAGGTGTCTCTCGACTTCGTGCTTTTGCATTCCAGTCCCCTTTGATATGGGCTTCCCTGGTGGCTCAGAGGTTGACGCGTCTGCCTCTAATACAGGAGACCTGGGTTCAATCCCTGGGTCGGGAAGATCCCCTGGAGAAGGAAATGGCAACCCACTCCAGTATTCTTGCCTGGAGAATCCCATGGACGGAGGAGCCTGGTGGGCTATAGTTCATGGGGTCGCAAAAAGTCGGACACGACTGAGCGACTTAACTAACTAACTAACTATGATATAAGGGACATCTTTTTTTCTTGTTAGTTCTAGATGGTCTTGTAGGTCATAGTTTTCATCAAATTGAGGAAGAATTTGGCCATTAGTTTTCCAGGTATTTCCGTCTTCTCCTTTTGGAAACTCCTGATAACGGGTATTAGGTCCCTCAGACTGTCTCAGAGCTCACTGCTGCGCACTCCTTTCTCTCCTCACCCCAGTCTTTTTTTCCTACTGTGCCTCATTTTAGTTTCTGCTGTGGATGTTTAAGTTAACCAGTACTTTCTGTGTCTAATCTGTTAATCCCATCCAGTGTATTTTCTCATTGCTAGAAATTTGATTTAGACTTTCGATATCTTCCACATCTTTCCTTAAGGTGTTCATGCTATGCTCTATTTTGTTGGATATAGGGACTCTAGCTAGAATAACTAACTGATTTACATTTCTTATCCAGTAATTCTAACTTCTGTGTGATTTCTAGGTCTGTTTCAGTTTTTTTTTTTTTTTTTCCCACTAAAGGGTCGTATTTTGCTGTTTCTTTGGATATCTGCCATGTTTTAATTAGATGCCAGACACTGTGAATTTTATTTTCCTGAGTACTGGATATTTTTGCAGTCATTTATATATTCTTGAACTTTGTTTGGGGATGCAGCTGAGTTTCTTGGAAACAAATTTATTCTTTTGAGGCTGGCTTGTTTTAGACCAAAACAGCCTTTAAATGGCCTAATTTTTCTCCCCACTGCTGAAGCAGTCAATACCTTTCTGAGTACTCTACTCAGTGCCCATGTGTTAGGCTTTTTCCCACTTATACCTGGGCCTGTGAACATTCTGTGGATCATTTCTTGGTCTCTGGTACTTTATTGGACACTTATGCTAGTCATATGGAGATTCAGGGGAACCCACTGCAGATCCCTGAGTTCTTTGTGTGGCCCTTTGTACTGCAGTTATTCTACCCTGTGAAGCCTAGCCACCTTTGGGGGTCTCAGTCCTGTTTCAGTTCAAGGAGACCCTTGGGCCTTATTTGGGTTCTCTCTCAGCGCTGTGTCCTGGGTCCTCTCTATCCACAGTGACATGGGACAGTCCTAGAGGCCACCTTGTTTTTCTTCTCTGCGCTACCTGTTGTCCTGTTTCTGAACAACTTGTGTTCATGTATTTTGTTTCTTTTTTTTTTTTAAGGTGGGAGAATATATTGGGAATGGAGATGACAATTCTCTTCTTGAATATTATGATTGAGCCGTTTCTTCTACATCATAATACTTGTTTTTTTAATTAAAAAGAGTGTAACAGAAAATAATCCAGCCTGAGAAATGAACATTTTATTATATTTCATTTTCAAAAAATTGATTCTGGTGCACCTGTCATGAGTTTTAGAATCACTTTGTGAAAGTCTTCTAAAAATTCTGTTAGGGTAATGTTGATTGAATTGCAGTGATCATGGAACTTTTTTGCTTAATGGCCATGAACACTCCACTGATTATACTTTGGGTAAAGCTACCCAGAGTATTTGGAATTTTGAAGGTTTTAGCTCTAGAGAAATGATTTTGGTTTCAAGTTTAATAGGAAAAATATATTCACTTCAGTTTACCATTAAATTCTTTTAAATCAAGGCTATAAAAGGCCATCAGAGGTGAAATCTCATAACAATGAGATTGTAGCCTTTCCCACCTAAAGTTGTGTAAAATTTTCTTTGATACTAAAATGTTTAGAAGAGGGATATAATCAGTTTCTGAAAACAGTGCTTTCAGCATCTAAACTTGAGCCTAGGATGTCACGTAAATATAAGATGTTAATATAAGAGGCTAATGAATGGACAGTACTTTTCACTGACTATATGTTATAGTAATAATAGTTTAATTTATGTTTGATTATACTTTGGATCTGTTTTGGATAAAAAAATTCCACATTTAGTGACTGGGAAATCTCAAACATAATTTTTTTTTTTAGTTTTTTTGAGTTAATGCTAACAAATATGTTTTTTGAGGTAGTTGATTAGACTTTTGTCTAGAAAATAGCATTTATAGCCTGAATGGAAAATTGCAGCTCATGTTTTATTAACTTTCTGAGTGACCTTTTTAAATCTGTTTTTTCTTTTCACATAAATTGGTAGTGGGGCTGAGTACTTGCCAATTATAGAATGGCCAGAAAGACCAGGAGACTGGAGATCAAAAGACCAACAGTCTAGTCTTTGATGAAGACTGAATCACTGGGATGCCGAAATTTTTTTTTTTTTTTTAAACATGTAGTAAATTTTTATTTCCTTTATCTTTTTTTTTTTGTATTTATTTATTTTTTTACATGAACTCCCAAACATGAACCCCCCTCCCACCTCCCACCGAAATTTATTTATTTGTAAAATGAGTGGGTTTTGTTGAGTTTGTATTGCATGGTAAAGGGTGGAAAAATAAACCATTTATTATGTAGTTAGTCAATATTCTTTGCCCCCTCTAGTGAAACTAGTAGGGTTAAAGTAAGTAAGATCGGATCTGTCCCCTAAAGAATTTTCTAGTTGGGGATACAAAGAGTCAGTTACAGAGTGTGATAAGTGCCATCCGTGATAGGGGAAGTACCAGGTTCATCAGGAACAAACAGAATTGTAACTTAACCTGGACAAGGAAAGTTTTCTTTGTTTTTTTGAAGAATCATTGTTTTAACTAAGTCCTCAAAGTTTCTGCGTAGTGATGGAATCATTAGCCCAGAGAAGAAACAGAAGAACAGAAACAAATCTGTAGAGAGGAGGGAGAAAGATTGTTTCATTTTGGAAATGTTGACTTTGAGGTGTCATGGTAGCAGCGACATAGGGAAGGAATGGCTAGTCATGTCTGTCACTTTGGAAGGAATGTGGTGTTGCTCTCTTAAAATATCTGAAGCCTGGATTTCTTTCTTGTGATCCGATATGATGATCTGAGGATTAGGTAGAGGATGTAGCATGGCATTCTCTTTTTCTTTTTTAAGAAGAGTGGCACTTTATTAATTTTTGTCTGTCTCTGCTCAGTCTTAGTGATGGCACGCGGGATCATCAGTCTTCACACCAGGAATCTGACCTGGGCCCTCTGCATTGGGAGCTCGGGGTCTCTGCCACTGGACCACCAGGAAAGTCCCAAATGGCATTTTCTTGATTGTTAAGTGAATATTAATATTAGTTTGATTGGCGCTTCTTCCCATCTTAGGTTATATAAATATCTCCTGTATTTTCAAAGTTTTATTTTTATTTTAGATTCTTAAAAAATTCTTTAATTATTGATTTTATAAAAATGAAAGACATTTAAAAAAATTGAAGCCATATCAAAACTTACAAAGAACAGATCAACTCAAAGTAAATAGTGCTAATATGTTGTATTTCAGACATCACTGTAGCCAGATATACCGATAGAAGATTTCATAGAGATTAGTTTTATGAAATGAAATAGACTGTAAATGTCACTTTTTAGAAAGATTTCACATACAGAATAGTTTTATGAAATGAATAAAATTAAAATGTTATTTTTTAGAAAATTTTATAAGGAAAAACTGAAAGTTCAGGAATTTAGTAATTTCCTGTATTTAGTAATTTATGATAATTCCCTTAGCATATCTGTCATTTCTTTCTAAAAGTGATAGTTTTTGGTTTGGTTTGGTTTGGTTTTTAAGAAAGATCTTTGAAGCGTGCGCATGCTCGATTTTTCAGTTGTGTCCTCTCAGTCTCTTGAGTTGTGACTCTGTGACCTCATGGATTCTAGCCCTCCAGGCTCCTCTGTCCATGGGATTATCCAAGCAAGAATACTGGAGTGGGTCGCCATTTCTTCCTCCAGGGGATTTTCCCAAAGAAGGCTTGAATCTGCATCTCCTGCATTAGTGGGTGGATTCTTTACCACTGAGCCACCTGGGAAGCCCTGTCTTTTAATGATGTTTGTTAACCATTGTTTTGCCATATATTTCAGTTTGGTAGTATTGATTTTATTTTCTGAGAATGGCTTGGGCTGAGAGTTAGAATTGTGTGTGGCCCCTGCTGGGGAACCTTGTACCTCGTAAAATGACTTGTACCTGGTTGATACCATTCTCCAGCTAGGGGCTCTCCTTTGGATATTAATGCCTCTCTCCCAAGAAAGTAGCAGAGTGCCCTGGAAAATGGCACTTTAATGAGGTCCAGGGCTTTCCTGATTGTCCATCTGCCTGCAGTGCAGGGGACGCCCGTTCGATTCCTGGGTTGGGAAGATCTGCTGGAGAAGAGATAGGAGATCCACTGTATGTAATGAGAGGCTTTTTGATCTGGTGTTTTTCTTGGGTTATTTGTATTCGCCCTTTTAATTTACTTCTTTACGAACTGAACAATATTCAAATTCTATGGATTTTTTAAACTAATCTTTTTTCTACTGTACTGTTTCATTCTGTACACATACACATATACTTTTATTCATTTTGTAGATATTAGAGGAGTGTTTAGTAGTACGTGTGTGGATGACTTGTGTAACTTTGCTCTACCAATGTGTAGCTTCTTTGCTGGAAGTGAGTAGCAGATTGTCCCAGTAACTTTAATTGAATAGTCCATACTTATGCTCTTTGAAATATCCAAATATCATCTAAATTTTTGTGGTTCTATATCTAAATTATCTTGTTTCAGTGACCTATTTGTCCATTACTAGCATATTATAATTATTACAGTTTATCTATTTACCATTACTTTGACAAACCATCCTTTTTGTATCTTAGAAGTTGTGTTTGATCATTATTCTATCTGAAACCTTCCTTTAGAATTCCCTTTAAGGAGGATCTGTTTGTGCAAAACTTAGTTTTTGTCAAAAAATGTGTTTTCATATTTATTTGAGGGGATCATTTCAGTGATATATAAATTATATGTTAACAACCATTTTTGCTTAGAATTTTAAACATATTCCAGACTTCTGATTTCCGCTGTTGTTGAAAAGTCACTTCTTTTTATTTGATCTAGAATTTACTGCTCTTCTTGATTTCAGAGAATTTGTCTCTACAAATCTGGGAAACATCTTTTAGAATATTGTCTCTTCCTTACTGTTAGTATTATATTTTGGGGGATTCTGAATAAACATACATTAGATTCTTTTCCCCCTGTATTGTCTATAACTTTTAAATACTCATTTCTGTCTTTTGTGCTACAGTTTTCTCTCTACAGCTTTTCTTGTCTTCTGAGTTTGTTTTTGTTGACTTCAGTTCAGTCGCTCAGTCGTGTCCGACTCTTTGCGACCCCATGAATCGTAGCACTCCAGGCCTCCCTGTTCATCACCATCTCCCGGAGTTCACTCCGACTCACGTCCATCGAGTCCATGATGCCATCCAGCCACCTCATCCTCTGGCATCCCCTTCTCCTCCTGCCCCCAATCCCTCCCAGCATCAGAGTCTTTCCAATGAGTCAGCTCTTCGCATGAGGTGGCCAAAGTACTGGAGTTTCAGCTTTAGCATCATTCCTTCCAAAGAACACCCAGGACTGATCTCCTTTAGAATGGACTGGTTGGATCTCCTTGCAGTCCAAGGGACTCTCAAGAGTCTTCTCCAACACCACAGTTCAGAAGCATCAATTCTTTGGCGCTTAGCTTTCTTCACAGTCCAACTCTCACATCCATACATGACCACTGGAAAAACCATAGACGGACCTTTGTTGGCAAAGTAATGTCTCTGCTTTTGAATATGCTATCTAGGTTGGTCATAACTTTGCTTCCAAGGAGTAAGCGCCTTTTAATTTCTTGGCTGCAAGCACCACCTGCAGTGATTTTGGAGCCCCCCAAAATAATGTCTGACACTGTTTCCACTGTTTCCCCATCTATTTCCCTTGAAGTGATGAGACCAGATGCCATGATCTTCGTTTTCTGAATGTTGAGCTTTAAGCCAACTTTTTCACTCTCCACTTTCGCTTTCATCAAGAGGCTTTTGAGTTCCTCTTCACTTTCTGCCATAAGGGTGGTGTTATCTGCATATCTGAGATGATTGATATTTCTCCCAGCAATCTTGATTCCAGCTTGTGCTTCTTCCAGCCCAGCGTTGACTTAAGTAGGTACAAAATAATTATTTGTTGAGTGGATACAAAAGAATATTTGTAAATAACAAAGAAGTGTGGTACAAAGCATACCTATGTGCTTACTACCACGTTTTGGAAAAAGAAAGCTAATTACTTGAAGTCCCTTATGTATTCCTCTCCATTCCAGTTCCCTGTCTCTCCTCTCACTTTGTGTTTATGGCATTCCTTTGTTTTNTTTTTTTTTTGTATTTATTTATTTTTTTACATGAACTCCCAAACATGAACCCCCCTCCCACCTCCCACCGAAATTTATTTATTTGTAAAATGAGTGGGTTTTGTTGAGTTTGTATTGCATGGTAAAGGGTGGAAAAATAAACCATTTATTATGTAGTTAGTCAATATTCTTTGCCCCCTCTAGTGAAACTAGTAGGGTTAAAGTAAGTAAGATCGGATCTGTCCCCTAAAGAATTTTCTAGTTGGGGATACAAAGAGTCAGTTACAGAGTGTGATAAGTGCCATCCGTGATAGGGGAAGTACCAGGTTCATCAGGAACAAACAGAATTGTAACTTAACCTGGACAAGGAAAGTTTTCTTTGTTTTTTTGAAGAATCATTGTTTTAACTAAGTCCTCAAAGTTTCTGCGTAGTGATGGAATCATTAGCCCAGAGAAGAAACAGAAGAACAGAAACAAATCTGTAGAGAGGAGGGAGAAAGATTGTTTCATTTTGGAAATGTTGACTTTGAGGTGTCATGGTAGCAGCGACATAGGGAAGGAATGGCTAGTCATGTCTGTCACTTTGGAAGGAATGTGGTGTTGCTCTCTTAAAATATCTGAAGCCTGGATTTCTTTCTTGTGATCCGATATGATGATCTGAGGATTAGGTAGAGGATGTAGCATGGCATTCTCTTTTTCTTTTTTAAGAAGAGTGGCACTTTATTAATTTTTGTCTGTCTCTGCTCAGTCTTAGTGATGGCACGCGGGATCATCAGTCTTCACACCAGGAATCTGACCTGGGCCCTCTGCATTGGGAGCTCGGGGTCTCTGCCACTGGACCACCAGGAAAGTCCCAAATGGCATTTTCTTGATTGTTAAGTGAATATTAATATTAGTTTGATTGGCGCTTCTTCCCATCTTAGGTTATATAAATATCTCCTGTATTTTCAAAGTTTTATTTTTATTTTAGATTCTTAAAAAATTCTTTAATTATTGATTTTATAAAAATGAAAGACATTTAAAAAAATTGAAGCCATATCAAAACTTACAAAGAACAGATCAACTCAAAGTAAATAGTGCTAATATGTTGTATTTCAGACATCACTGTAGCCAGATATACCGATAGAAGATTTCATAGAGATTAGTTTTATGAAATGAAATAGACTGTAAATGTCACTTTTTAGAAAGATTTCACATACAGAATAGTTTTATGAAATGAATAAAATTAAAATGTTATTTTTTAGAAAATTTTATAAGGAAAAACTGAAAGTTCAGGAATTTAGTAATTTCCTGTATTTAGTAATTTATGATAATTCCCTTAGCATATCTGTCATTTCTTTCTAAAAGTGATAGTTTTTGGTTTGGTTTGGTTTGGTTTTTAAGAAAGATCTTTGAAGCGTGCGCATGCTCGATTTTTCAGTTGTGTCCTCTCAGTCTCTTGAGTTGTGACTCTGTGACCTCATGGATTCTAGCCCTCCAGGCTCCTCTGTCCATGGGATTATCCAAGCAAGAATACTGGAGTGGGTCGCCATTTCTTCCTCCAGGGGATTTTCCCAAAGAAGGCTTGAATCTGCATCTCCTGCATTAGTGGGTGGATTCTTTACCACTGAGCCACCTGGGAAGCCCTGTCTTTTAATGATGTTTGTTAACCATTGTTTTGCCATATATTTCAGTTTGGTAGTATTGATTTTATTTTCTGAGAATGGCTTGGGCTGAGAGTTAGAATTGTGTGTGGCCCCTGCTGGGGAACCTTGTACCTCGTAAAATGACTTGTACCTGGTTGATACCATTCTCCAGCTAGGGGCTCTCCTTTGGATATTAATGCCTCTCTCCCAAGAAAGTAGCAGAGTGCCCTGGAAAATGGCACTTTAATGAGGTCCAGGGCTTTCCTGATTGTCCATCTGCCTGCAGTGCAGGGGACGCCCGTTCGATTCCTGGGTTGGGAAGATCTGCTGGAGAAGAGATAGGAGATCCACTGTATGTAATGAGAGGCTTTTTGATCTGGTGTTTTTCTTGGGTTATTTGTATTCGCCCTTTTAATTTACTTCTTTACGAACTGAACAATATTCAAATTCTATGGATTTTTTAAACTAATCTTTTTTCTACTGTACTGTTTCATTCTGTACACATACACATATACTTTTATTCATTTTGTAGATATTAGAGGAGTGTTTA
The DNA here is from genome assembly GCA_006410675.1 of Oreotragus oreotragus. Classification (NCBI taxonomy): domain Eukaryota; kingdom Metazoa; phylum Chordata; class Mammalia; order Artiodactyla; family Bovidae; genus Oreotragus; species Oreotragus oreotragus. The sequence continues at coordinate 65,109 of SJYX01013427.1, forward strand.
GTAGTACGTGTGTGGATGACTTGTGTAACTTTGCTCTACCAATGTGTAGCTTCTTTGCTGGAAGTGAGTAGCAGATTGTCCCAGTAACTTTAATTGAATAGTCCATACTTATGCTCTTTGAAATATCCAAATATCATCTAAATTTTTGTGGTTCTATATCTAAATTATCTTGTTTCAGTGACCTATTTGTCCATTACTAGCATATTATAATTATTACAGTTTATCTATTTACCATTACTTTGACAAACCATCCTTTTTGTATCTTAGAAGTTGTGTTTGATCATTATTCTATCTGAAACCTTCCTTTAGAATTCCCTTTAAGGAGGATCTGTTTGTGCAAAACTTAGTTTTTGTCAAAAAATGTGTTTTCATATTTATTTGAGGGGATCATTTCAGTGATATATAAATTATATGTTAACAACCATTTTTGCTTAGAATTTTAAACATATTCCAGACTTCTGATTTCCGCTGTTGTTGAAAAGTCACTTCTTTTTATTTGATCTAGAATTTACTGCTCTTCTTGATTTCAGAGAATTTGTCTCTACAAATCTGGGAAACATCTTTTAGAATATTGTCTCTTCCTTACTGTTAGTATTATATTTTGGGGGATTCTGAATAAACATACAGTAGATTCTTTTCCCCCTGTATTGTCTGTAACTTTTAAATACTCATTTCTGTCTTTTGTGCTACAGTTTTCTCTCTACAGCTTTTCTTGTCTTCTGAGTTTGTTTTTGTTGACTTCAGTTCAGTCGCTCAGTCGTGTCCGACTCTTTGCGACCCCATGAATCGTAGCACTCCAGGCCTCCCTGTTCATCACCATCTCCCGGAGTTCACTCCGACTCACGTCCATCGAGTCCATGATGCCATCCAGCCACCTCATCCTCTGGCATCCCCTTCTCCTCCTGCCCCNTCGCTCAGTCGTGTCCGACTCTTTGCGACCCCATGAATCGTAGCACTCCAGGCCTCCCTGTTCATCACCATCTCCCGGAGTTCACTCCGACTCACGTCCATCGAGTCCATGATGCCATCCAGCCACCTCATCCTCTGGCATCCCCTTCTCCTCCTGCCCCCAATCCCTCCCAGCATCAGAGTCTTTCCAATGAGTCAGCTCTTCGCATGAGGTGGCCAAAGTACTGGAGTTTCAGCTTTAGCATCATTCCTTCCAAAGAACACCCAGGACTGATCTCCTTCAGAATGGACTGGTTGGATCTCCTTGCAGTCCAAGGGACTCTCAAGAGTCTTCTCCAACACCACAGTTCAGAAGCATCAATTCTTTGGCGCTTAGCTTTCTTCACAGTCCAACTCTCACATCCATACATGACCACTGGAAAAACCATAGACGGACCTTTGTTGGCAAAGTAATGTCTCTGCTTTTGAATATGCTATCTAGGTTGGTCATAACTTTGCTTCCAAGGAGTAAGCGCCTTTTAATTTCTTGGCTGCAAGCACCACCTGCAGTGATTTTGGAGCCCCCCAAAATAATGTCTGACACTGTTTCCACTGTTTCCCCATCTATTTCCCATGAAGTGATGAGACCAGATGCCATGATCTTCGTTTTCTGAATGTTGAGCTTTAAGCCAACTTTTTCACTCTCCACTTTCACTTTCATCAAGAGGCTTTTGAGTTCCTCTTCACTTTCTGCCATAAGGGTGGTGTTATCTGCATATCTGAGATGATTGATATTTCTCCCAGCAATCTTGATTCCAGCTTGTGCTTCTTCCAGCCCAGCGTTGACTTAAGTAGGTACAAAATAATTATTTGTTGAGTGGATACAAAAGAATATTTGTAAATAACAAAGAAGTGTGGTACAAAGCATACCTATGTGCTTACTACCACGTTTTGGAAAAAGAAAGCTAATTACTTGAAGTCCCTTATGTATTCCTCTCCATTCCAGTTCCCTGTCTCTCCTCTCACTTTGTGTTTATGGCATTCCTTTGTTTTATTCAGTTTTGCTACATGAGTTTGTATTCTTAGGCAGTTTTTTGTTCAGTTTTGCAGTCTCTTAAACTTTATGTAGGGCTTCCGTAATTGCTCAGTTGTAAGTGTAATTCTGCATGTATTTCCTCTGCTTTTAATATACCTTGATGTTGGTCTGTATTGTTGCTTTGTAGCTGCTACATTCTCACTGCTCCATTGAGGTTTTTTCCCCCTTGAGTTCTAAATTTTACTTATTTCATTTTTCATTCCAGCAGTTCTTCCCCTGTTCCCCAAATCTATTTGACCAATTTTCATTGAAATTTTTAGTTTACTCCTCATTAGCAAGCTAAATCTTTGGTTTCTTTAAACCTATTAAACATACCTATTTTTTATTCTCTTATTTCAGTATCTGAATGAAGTCTTTGATAGGTTAATTCTGCTTGGTATTGATCATGATATCCTTGTTTTGTTATTTTGACTGTAAGTTCATTTTCTGTGGAACTTCATCTTTGAGAACTCTTGAGATTCCAGAAAATATTTGGTAGTTTCTGTAGGTTGCTTGGAGCATTACCAGCCTGAGACTACTTTATATGATATTTTTCACCAGAGTATTTTCTAGTACCATGCCTTGAATTCTGGCTACTAATTTGTATGAAGGCGATTTTTCATTTTCATGTGTAGAAACTTTCAGTTGTGGTCAAAATGAACTGCTCCCTCTCCTGCACAGAGAGTGTTTCTATCACTCACCTGTATGCTGATGGATGATACAGCCCTATGGAGTTTAAAGGGAGTGGGGTTCGGGGGGAGGCCCTTAGCTTCCGTTGGCTTTGTTAGCCCTAAGGTTTTTTTCTTTGGACCTCAGGATGCTCAAAACAAGATTAGGGTCACCAGGACTATATTTAGTAGCTAACCTTCAAGATCCAAGCCAGCTTATATATCTTGCAAAATTCCTACTGTTTCTACATTTGGATTTGCCAGTAATCATTCAAAAAGATACTTTTATAGTTCACCCATCATTTTTTCTTGTTTAAGTGGGAAAGTCATTTAGGACTTTCTAGTCTTCTATATACTGGAAATGAAAGACAATTTTTTCTTCTATCCAGTTAAAGACATATACCACACTCAATTCCTGAGGTTGCTGTGAGTTTGGCATTTTTCCTGGACTTTCTCCTCTTGTACTGTGGTGGTAATTTTTCTAAAACAATATCATTTTTTTCCTGTTTTGTGTGTGAAGTGCTTTTTGACAGTGAATGTAGCAATAGGATTAATTACATTGAACCCAGTCTTCAAAGAACCTGTGTAGGATTCATGTATATCCTTGGGACATCTGGTTTAATCCATCTTTACTCTCCTCAGGCTGTTTGGGAAATACTTTCTTAGAGAATATCCCAGACCTAGAAGCACATAATCTGTATTTCATAATCAGATTTTAGTTTCAGCTTATTTGCTTTTGTATGGTATCATTTTCTTTTTCTCCTTCTGACTAGAGATGATGAAATGTCTTATGGTACAAATATATCATAACAATCTTACTTTAAAACCTGTTTGCAGTGGAATTATGCGAGACCTAACAGCACAAGTGACTAGTGGTCTTCTGAAGTTCCCAGAAGTGACTATCCAAGCCCTTGGAGAAGACGAAATAACATTAGACTCTGTGCTTCGTGGAAAGTTTGCTGCAGGTAAAATAATGTTGCTGAAAATTTACTTATTTGATTTGTAAGATAAATAATAGTAAACATATATTGTGACTCCTTTAATGTGGAAGAAAAAAAAGCAGAACCTGCTTAGAATGGTCTTATATGTAAGTATGTTACATCTACAGCTACATATGTAATAATTTCTACCTACTTGAGCACATTTTCATTGAATATCCTGGGATATTATAGTTTATTTTTCTTTATTACAATACCGTATATTTTATACCTTTTAGTATTGAGTATCTGCATTTAACAACTAGATATAATGCATGGCTGGTTTTTCTTTATAATTAGGCAGTTTTTTTGGTGATGAGTTTAGATTAGTACCTGAATAATCATATGGGTAGAAAAGGTGATTGTAGTGCCCTGTGTGTGCTTGCTCAGTCACGTCCAACTCTTTGCGACCCCATGGACTGCAGCCCACCAAGCTCCTCTGTCCATGGATTTTTCCAGCAAAAATACTGGAGTGGGTTGCCATGCCCTCCCCCAGGGTATTTTCCCACCCAGAGATCAAACCTGCATCACCTGCACTGACAGGTGGATTCTTTACCACTGAGCCACCAGGGGGGCCTGTAGTGCCCCAGGTGATAAAATATATTCAAGAAGTCTTACTTCTTAATTCTGTTAATCTGAACAATATCTTAATAATGATCATGTTGAAACTATGTAATATACCCGGGAATTATACCAAACCATTAAATTATGGATTTCAGTCTAGTGAAATATATTGCAGAAGACTTCTCTAAAAATGAGTGTGATAGCCACCCTTCCTAGCAGAAAGACAATAAAACATATAGATTAGTAATTTAGCTATTTATAGAGCTGTTGTCTTGACTATTAAAGGTAATAACACTACTTCTGTTCCATACTAGGCACCATGACAACTTTTCATTGAGGGAGTGCTAGGTTTTTCTAATTAGGCACTTTTCTTTGTAAGTGAAGATCAAATAATTTAAGTAATTTGGTCCCAGTACACAGAAAGCAAGTTGTAAAAATGAGCTTTGAACCCATGTTTTCTGGACCCCCCCCCCCCCCCCCC
>SJYX01013427.1:69848-188478 GCA_006410675.1 Oreotragus oreotragus
AATAAAATAATTTATTTAATTGGGTCACAGGAAACAAAAAGCAAGTTGTAAAAATGATCTTTGAACCCATTTTTTCTGGCCCCCCCCCCCCCCCGTGCCATGCTATTTTTTAAAACTCTAACTTCTATCAGCTATAGTCTAGTATATACAGCTATCTATTTAGATGCGTGGTTCAGTTCAGTTCAGTCACTCAGTCATGTCCGACTCCTTGTGACTCCATGGACTTCATCAGGCCAGGTCTCAACTTAGTAGTAAAAGTTACATTGTTCATCTGACTGGTGAAGAAATTCCAGGGTCTCGTTCTTGATTCCTCACTTCCTATGTATTATTCATCAGCAAGCAAATCCTTTTAGTTTTGCCTCTGAGATGAATCTCGAGTCAGTTCACCTTTTTTTTTATTCATAGCCACCAACCAGGCATAGGTTATCATCTCCCTACTTCTGCTTTGGCCCCAGCTTTTTGTCCATTTGCTGCTTAGCAGCTGGACTGACATTTAAAAACATAAATCAGATTGTCACTGCCCTGCTTAAAATCCAGTTACTTTACATTGCATGCAGAATAAAATCCAGACTAGACTAGCCAGGGGCCATAAAGGGCTTCTGGTATTTGCTATTATACTAGTTATATCTTGTCTCCTAGATTTTGAACTTTAAAGCGACAGAATATGTGTTATATTTTTCTAACTCCTGTAGCATGTAGTTTAACTCTTAATGTATAATGTAGTAAAAATATGAGTTTGGGAGTTAAGGAGACTTGGGATCCATTTTGGCTCTGGTATTCTTAGCTCCAGGGGTTTTGGACAAGTTAGTCATTCATACAGTTGTATGAAAGTTTAGTTGCCTTGTTTCTGTATTGAAGTGTAACAAGGAGTAATGAGATAATTTAAGCATATATATAAGCATATAGCATGGTACCTTTACTGAATGGTTATTTTATTCTTATTGCAGTAGTTCAATTTATTTTACTGTTTTGAGGACCACTCTGTTCTATAAATGCTTAGATTTCAATTTGAAGATAATGAATTATAGATTATATATGTAACAGAGCTTACTGCTATTTAGTTTTGTTGTATACAATATTAAAATAAGCAAAAATTTTAATTTTTTTTCTTTTAGGGAAAAATGGACTTGCTTGCTTAGCCTGTGGTCCACAACTTGAGGTAGTGAATTCTCTAACAGGAGAGCGGTTGTCTGCATATAGATTCAGTGGAGTAAATGAACAGCCTCCTATAGTCCTAGCTGTGAAAGAATTCTCTTGGCAGAAGAGAACTGGATTGTTAATTGGATTGGAAGAAGCAGAAGGGAGTGTCCTCTGTCTTTATGACCTTGGTTTATCAAGAGTGGTTAAAGCAGTTGTTCTTCCTGGACGGGTAGGTACTGCTTAAGATATATGGCATTCTGTTTTCAAAACTAAACCCCTGCTGGTTACATGGGTGTGTTCACTTTGTAAAAATTCGTTGAGCTGTATACATTTATTTTTAGATTACTTTTTGTAAGTTTGTTATTTTTCATTAAAAATTTAAAGAGGTTAAAAATATTATCAAAACAACATAACATTTAAAGTGAAACTTTCCTTGGATAAAGAAGATATATGTATATATACATGCATAGTGGAATATTTCTCAGCCATCAAAAAGAATGAAATAATGCCGTTTGCAGCAACGGGATTGGACCCTGAGATTTTAATCCTAATCAGATTGTCAGAAAGAGAAAGATAGATACCATATGTGAAATCTAAAATATACAGATCAACATATCTATGAAACAAAAGCAGACTCACAGATAGAACAAATGTGTGTTTGCCAGAGGGACTGAGGGGAGAATAGAGGAGGGAAAGACTGGGAGCTCGGGAGTGCCATAGGCAAACTATTATTTATAGGATGGATAAACAACGAGGTACTGCTGTGTAGCACAAGAAACGATATTCAATATTCTGTGGCAAACTGTAATAGAAAAGAATATATGGAAGGAACATATATATGTATAACTGAATCACTTTGCTGTACAGAAGAAATTGACACACCACTGTAAGTCAGCTATACTTAAGTAATATTTAAATTATAACTTATTTTTGGTTAGAAAATTACAAAGTAAAAATAATGACATGTTGTGTTCTAATCTTTCATATGACAAGTATCATCTAAGTCTTATTCTTCCAGTTTTGTTTTACGAAGACACTGAAAATTTATAAAAATACTGTATTCATTACTATGACATTTTTTCCTTGCCTTTTTTATTTTTTCTCTTTTAGTTTGAGCCTTGGAGTAATATGGAAAGTATGTCTTTATTACCATTTTTTTTTTACTAATATACATTTATTATTATATTAGTCAAAAATGCCAGATATCTTATCTGGTAGTAATTATAGAAATCGAGTTGTTTCTTCAAACTTATTACTCCTCTTTTTCCATGGTGAGAAAATGTATACAGTCACAAATACACACAGTCAAAAATCATGGAAGAGCAGATGCCTGTGTGAAAGAAGTATGCACTTATATACACACAAAAGTATATGTAGGTTTTTATGCATATATATATGTAATGTATATAGTCATAGAATTGAATTTTTAAACTTAAAAGGTAGCTTAATGACAAAAGATAATGTTTTTATATTGAAGAAACAGACCCAGTGGGCTAATGTAAAGTCTGAAATAATTTATAGCCTGATAACCTTATATGTACTTGCCAGTGATAATGATTTTAAAGACAGAATTATTTGGCAGTTTATTGAGTGCTTACTGTAAATCAAGCTATATGCTAGATTTGACAAATAAGTAAATAAATTGAACCTGGTCAGTGCTGTCCAAAAAGGCTTGTAGTCTAGTAGGAGAAGACAGATTATAGGATTATAGTATAAATAAGTACTTTAATACATTTTAGAACATGAAGAACACCTGGATGACTTCTACTCAAAAAGATAGGACATTTCAGGCTAAGAGACCCAACATGTAACAAGTCACAGTATGTGGAACATTTGGGAAACTAGACTTATGTAGAATGGCAGGGAAGAGTAGGAGGAGGAAGTGGGAGCCAGAGATGGTGAGGATTGAGATTGTGAATGGCATGTTGTGCAGTCAGAGGCCTCCTTCTAAAGTCTGTAGGTGAAATTTTTAATTGAAAGCAGCATTGTAGTGTAAAAAGCCCTTTGGTTGGGTAGTTTAGGTAAAGAAGGATGATGAACTGCACTGAGGAGATGGCATAAGAAGTGAAGACTGTGGAACAGATGGCAGAAGTGTATTCCAGAGGCAACAGGGACAGAGCTTGTTGACTTCTGATTGGATGAGTGGTTGATGCCAGATGAAATACAGGGGAAGGGAAAGACTGGGAGAGGAGTGACAGACAGCCTCAGAAGGAGTTCAGTCACCTGACTTTTTTTTTTTTTAAAGAAAGACACGGTATCACCTCTTAAATTTGCTTTTACCTCCCTTTAAAATTACTTAAGGTAGCATATCAACAGCTTCATATGCAGTATTTATATGAGGAATGCAGACTATTTATCCTTCACTGAAGGAATTACAGAAAACATACTTCAGTATTATAGATGTTATTACCATAATTTAGAAAATGAAGATAATCCATAAAATTACAGCTTTCAGAATTAGAAACACTAAAGAATGTTTTGTGTACTAATGAAATACTGAGAAAGCCAGTGTTTTGTCTGTAATAATAGATTACAGCCTGAAACAAACTTTAACCTTACATTAACACGTAAACCACTGATAGCAAATTTTCCCTTTTCTTTCTAGGATGTTCATCAGTATTATAGTAGAAATCACCAAATACTTATTTATCAAGTATTGTACAAAATTAATTTCTGTGAATCAATAGGAAACAGAAGGAAAGCTAAGTGTAAACTAAAATACAGACTATTAGGTACAGACATTGAAAATTTGACTCATGAGGTGAAAAGGGAAAGTAGAACTCCATAGTGTAACTACAGTATGATTTTCTTTAAGTAATTTTAGTCCTTGTTAAACTCAGAGGTCCAATTAGTGTGAAAGCTTTGTGTGAAGTCCATTATAATGTAGTCCTTTTAAAGGTTAGAGCTCTTCAGGCTTTACAGCATAAAAAGGACTTAAAAAAAAAGTAAACAGTAAATTTTTCTGGAATGATTTTAGTGTTCTTTGAAGAAGAAGCTATATATACTTTTACAGTAGCTAGTTTAGAGTTTTAAAGTGAGAAGGATCTAGGTTTGAATTTTAATGGCTTAATGACTGTGTTACTTGAGTAACTCAGCTAAACTTTCTAAGTCTCAGAGTGTTTCATCTTTAGACGGGTGTAACTATATATAGTCCAATATCAAAGGATTATCATGCATTGATTAGCATAATGTCTGGAATATGGTAAACTCTAGGTAAACATCAAGTGTTGTTCCAAGTGCATGTTGTAATTCTTACATCTGAAGATTTCATAATGCTTCTCACATTCATAAGTATCAAATGCAGATTTGTGCTTCTGTATTGGAAGTGTTAATATCTGTAGTAACTTGCTTTAACTTCAGAATTTGTTTCTTATGTATTTAACTGTGTTTTCTCCCTTTGTTTGAGGAAAACAAATGATGCATTCTGCTTTCTAGGTGACAGCTATTGAACCTATAATTAATCATGGAGGAGCCAGCGCAAGCACTCAGCATTTACATCCAAGTCTGCGATGGCTTTTTGGTGTGGCAGCTGTGGTAACTGATGTAGGACAGATCCTTCTTATTGACCTATGTTTGGATGACTTGTCATGCAGTCAGAATGAAGTAGAGGCATCAGGTAATTAATTAGTCATTCTTGGCTTAAAACCCAGAATTAAGCACCTGAATATTCTGATGCATTGGATTGGTTTTTTTTTTTTAATAATTAAAAAAAGAGTCAAAAACTTGTTTATGTATCTTTTTAAAAATTGTTTGCTTGTATTGTTTTACTATTTTGTGTGCCATGGATATTTTTTGCATGAATTTCTATGTTTTATTGATAAAGTGTATATAGACTAAAGTAGTTCTTATAAGAGGGACATGTTCCCAGATGTACCAAGTGAATAACATCATTCAGGTTATTAAGTAAATACCAGAAGAAGGGCTGAAAGGTATAAAATCTTGATCCTTATCAGACAATATAAAATTATCCAACTATGTAGGATCTAACATACTGTTTTTGGCACACAGTTTATGTTCCTGTGGTAAGCCCAAGATAGAAATAAAGTAATTTGATAGAAAACAACAGTAATTTAAAAGTCTTCCCTCACAAAATAGCATCTTGAAATAGAACTAAAGCTTAATTAATTAGTAAGTAAAGAGAGGGCGGTGACTCAGCGGTAGAGAATCCGCCTGCCAGTGCTAGAGACAGGGCTTCGATCTCTGACCCAACAGGATCCCACATGGTGCAGAGCAACTGAGCTCACATGGAGACAGGGCTTCGATCTCTGACCCAACAGGATTCCACATGGTGCAGAGCAACTGAGCTCACATGGCACAGCTGCTGAGCCTGTGCCCTAGCGCCTGGGAGCCGCAATGCTGATCCCCTGTGCTGCAGCTCCTGAAGCCTTCTGGGCCTAGAATCTGTGCTCTGCAACAAGAGACGCTGCCCACATTGAGAAGCCAGCACATCCAACCAGAGAGTGGCCGGTGCTCACCACTAGACAAAAGCCCACCCAGCAGGGAAGACGCAGCACAGCCAGAATGGAATAAATAAATACAAATGTTGTATAAAATGTAGAGAGACAATTTCCCCTTTTGGTACTATTGTGCTTAGTCGCTCAGTCATGTCCAACTCTTGGAACCCCCTGGACTGTAGCCCGCCAGGCTCTTCTGTCCTTGGAATTCTCCAGGCAAGAAGACTGGAGTGGGTTGCCATTTCCTACTCCAGGGGATCTTTCCAACCCAGGAATCAAACCCGGATCTTCTGCATTGCAGGCAGACTCTTAACTCATTGAGCTAGAGGGAAGCCCTTTTTTTTTTTTTTCCCCTTTTGGTACTATTGTGCTTAGTCGCTCAGTCATGTCCAACTCTTGGAACCCCCTGGACTGTAGCCCGCCAGGCTCTTCTGTCCTTGGAATTCTCCAGGCAAGAAGACTGGAGTGGGTTGCCATTTCCTACTCCAGGGGATCTTTCCAACCCAGGAATCAAACCCGGATCTTCTGCATTGCAGGCAGACTCTTAACTCATTGAGCTAGAGGGAAGCCCTTTTTTTTTTTAGTACTATGCGTATATTTATAAATCTTCTCTTCAGTAGTAGTTTGTTTTTGTGATTTATGTTACTCTTGATTGGTTTATATAGGAAGAAAAGCTAACCTAAAAACTTAAAAAAAATATGTGTGTTATCTGTAAAGTTAGGAAAGGACTATTTAAACTTGAGGACCTTCTTGATTTTTAAAATAGTCCTGTAATATTAGTGCAGATCTTTTTATTTTTGGATCAGCTAAGAAACAGATACAAATAATCAATATTTTGTCCCAGTTATAATAATGAGTATAACTATTAAGAACTGTTGGTATGTAATAAAACTGATTAAAACTACAATATTTTGGTAAAAATTATGTTTGACAAGAAATTGAAGAATCAGATTATCTGATGAAAATTTAGATCTGCAAAATATTATGTGGAAGAGTTTGATTTGGTAGAAATAATGGCCCCACATGGACTTAAGGGAAAAAAGTTTTCATAGTGATGGAAACTACACCTTGGAATCTGATATTGAGGTCTGATTGATCTTAATAAAACTTGGGTATAGTTTAAATGAAAAGAATTGATTAGTAAGAATAGCAGTAACTAAAAATGAATTTGTGGACTATTAGAAATGATTTAGCTACTCTTTGTAGAAAATTGATGCAAGAATTAAATAATCTTAATGGAGTTTTGCTCCAGAGTGTGTTTTGTGCATGATGTATCGTTATAGTTGTAAGGCTAATTAAAATACCTGTATTCATAGTTAAAACTCATCAGATTGAAATAGTAGAGTTGAAAACATGTTTTATTTCAGTAGTCAGTAGTTTCTTTCCACACAAGAGTAATTTTATAGTGAAATTTTATAATTTTAATTTTATAGTGAATTTTTTCTCAGTTATGAGAATTAGAAAGCTGGTGAATTTTATAGCATAGAAAAAGTTGAGTTTTGGAGTTTAAGCAAAATGTATATGTTTGTTTACATAAATAATTTATGATTACAATTATTTAGACTTCACTGAAACACACATAACATAGAAAATGAAGTTCCTGAGATTTATCATACTATAAATACTGTTTGTAACGTTTCCAAACTTAACAGTGTTTCTTATACATCTTTACACACATCACTACATAAAAAGTCTGCTTTATTTTCTTGAATAACTTTACAGTATTCCATTGAATGGATTAGTTATTTTGGCATAGTTTTATCATTTGCTATTTTCTGAGGAGAAAAAATCAGAAGCAGGATGGATTGGGGGATACTCATACAAATATAATGTGATAGGATTTTTTCCCTCTTCATTAACAGCATTGAGGGAATCTACTCTTGCACAACAGTTACAGCAATAAATGAGCCTGAATTTTTTAATGTAAACATTTGGGACATTCTCAAGTAGAATAATAAAAGAATTCCCACAAACCTGTTACCTAAGTTCAGTTTAGTTTTCAAAATTTACTGTATGTTCTATTTCCCTTTCCTCCCTTCTCTGAGTCTATTAATTTAAAGCAAATAATGATTATTTCACTACTAATCATGATACCATTTACCACTGTTAAAAGCATTAATGATTACTTGATATAGTGTTAATTACTAGTCCATAATGAAATTGCTATGATTTTCTCTAAAGCATCTTTTTGCATTTGAATTGTTTGAACCAGGATCCAAACACATTTGACAGTTTGCATCTCATGTATATTTAAATGTAGAGCAATCTTTCCTCTATCCTCTCCTTATTCATTTATTTATTTCCACTGTCTTGCTAAAGATATTGTTTTGGAATGATCTGTGTATCTTCATGTGGTATCATTTACATTTTATATTTTCTGTAAATGTAAGTTAGCTCAGATTAGATTCAGATTTAACATTTGACAGGTATCTTTCAGAAGTCCTGGGTATTTCATAATGGTTCACATCAGGAGGCACATGGTGTCTTGTTTTATATTTAGTGATCAGTGGATTTAGGTGATGACAGCATGATGCATCAACCTTTGTACCAGTGGTTCTCAACTGGGGGTGGTTTTTTTGCCCTCTAGATTTTTGTTCATGTTTAGAGATAATTTTGGCTGTTCATACTGGAGGGAGAAGGTGCTAGTGGCATCTAGTAGATAGAGGCCAAAGATGCTGTTAATTTCCTATAAAGCACAAGACAGCCCCCACAACAGAGAATTATCTGACCTAAAACGTTAATAGGGCCAAGGTTGAAAAATCATACTTGAAATTAGTTGTTTCTCCATTGACCTTGTTGCCTAGANAGTAGATAGAGGCCAAAGATGCTGTTAATTTCCTATAAAGCACAAGACAGCCCCCACAACAGAGAATTATCTGACCTAAAACGTTAATAGGGCCAAGGTTGAAAAATCATACTTGAAATTAGTTGTTTCTCCATTGACATTGTTGCCTAGATCTCTTATTTCGTTAGGGCTGCAAAAATGCTTTTAAAGTTCTGTTAATCTAAAAAGAATTTTTTTATTAACTAGGTGTATTTGTTTATCTTGAAATACAATTTGTACAGAAAAGGCAGAATAAATGCATATGTTATCGTTTCTTTAAGTACCGATTTTCCAAGTAAGAAGCTGGTACTCAGCTACTTTCAGTGGTTCAGTAAGGTCTCTTATAAGGAAAGAAGGTAGAAACTCATGGGCTTTACATAATACTTAATACTTAATATGCTTTATTCGTTTATTTTCATTATTTTTTGTTGTTGTTCTCAAAAGTGTCCTGTTTTTGCTAACAAAGGTACCTTCGTGGAATCTGACACATCACCTTAGATTTTGATAGCTTCCTAGATTTCTGGCACAAGATGTACCAGGCTCATCGGAGAACCAGCCATTCTCCGAGGGGAATATTTAGGTTGTTACTCCTAAATTTGAATAGAGAAACCATCAGCTTTATTTATGATTGTTAAGGAAGTTAATTTCTTATTTACTTATTTGTTTTAGGTTGTTACTCCTAAATTTGAATAGAGAAACCATCAGCTTTATTTATGATTGTTAAGGAAGTTAATTTCTTATTTACTTATTTGTTTTTGGCTGTGCTGGGTCTTTGTTGCTGGGCACAGGCCGTCTCTAGTTGCAGAGAGCGGGGGCTATTCTCCAGTTGCGATGCATAGGCTTCTCACTGCAGTGCTGCTTTTGTTGCTGAGCATGGACTCTAGGGCTCTCAGGCTTCAGTAACTGTGGTGCGCGGGCTCTAGAGCACAGGCTCAGTAGTTGTGGCGCATAGTTACCCCACAGCATGAGGGAATCTTCCCAGATCAGGGATTGAACCCATTTCTCTCTCCTGCATTGGCAGGCGGATTCTTTACCACTGAGCCAGGGAAACCTCGAGAAAATTAATTCTGTTAAAATGGGTAACATTTGATATGTACTGTGAGATTTTAAAGATATTACACAATTAAATGTGTTTTGAAAATTGTAACATTTAAAATAAAGGTGGCTAGTTCATACAGTCAGTATGTTTTGTTGTTATCACTAATCTTATTTTAACTGACCCCAGTAGTTTTCAGCTGCTGATTGAATAATGGGTGACATACTTGGTTTTATGCTGTTTATAGTTTGTTAGTCTTACTTGTCCTATTTGTTTTTTAGACCTTGAAGTTGTAACTGGCATCCCAGCTGAAGTACCACACATCAGAGAAAATGTGATGCAAGAAGGACGCCATTTGTGTTTTCAGTTAGTCAGCCCATCAGGAACAGCCGTTTCATCCCTTAGTTACATAAACCGGACGAATCAGCTTGCTATAGGTTTTTCTGATGGCTATCTAGCACTTTGGAACATGAAAAGCATGAAAAAAGAGTAAGGGCAACTTTTTAATTACTTATTAGTAATTTCTTTCTGAGTATACTCAGTTACTAATATTTAAAGATTAGCATAAACAGGAAAAGATAGGGTGGACTAAGGATTGAATGCATAAGTTTCCATTACATGAAAACACGACTTAGTATAAGAAGGAGTGACTTGGTCAGAGTCACCCAGTCGTGTCCGACTCTTGCGATGCCATGGACTGCAGCCTGCAAGGTTCCTCTGTCCATGGGATTCTCCAGGCAAGAATACTGGAGTGGGTTGGCATTTCCTTCTCGCACATCAATTTAAGTTGAGTCAATGTATTTAAAAGGAATTTTGCTGAATTTCCTGCTAGTCCAGTGGTTTGGACTCTACGCTTTAACTGCCATAGCACAAGATTCAATCCCTGTTCAGGGAACCAAGATCCTGTAAGCTGCACAGCACAGCAAAAAAAAAACCAAAACCCCAAACCTGGCATTTTAGTCATTGTGGAATTCAGTTTGCTAGTAAACTTTGACTCTACTAAGATATCTGGTATGAATTCTTTCAGAAGCACTTTTCTGCATAACTATATGTGTAAGGTAGTCAGTAGTTCTCAGTTGGCAGAAAAAAGTAAAGACTTTTTAAGAAAATTACAAAATACTGTGTTTAAAATTTTTATGCTGTCAAAAACTTCCCCTAAATATAATTGTATTGATACTTTTTAATTAACTCTCTATTAAAATTGCTGAAGAATCCATTTTATTAATTTACCTTTATTTATTGAATTATTGAATTACCTCCCTTTATTAAGGGAGGTAAGGCACTATAGGTTTTAAATCATCTCTCTATTGAGTTAAATAGATATACCTATTTGTCCTATAAGTTGTCAATTTAATATTTCTTCCTTTTTCTTCCAAGTAATATTGGAATATTTTCTTGAGTAACTTGTCTTTCAAATGAGTCAACAAAATAGTCACCTTTCCAAACTTTCTGCTCAGTTTGTCTCACCAACAAACTGGTACCTACTTGGCAGTGTTTGATTGATTATAAATGTTTGCAAAGTTTGAAGTGACGGAGAAAGAGAGAGATGGAAAAATAACAGTGTATATATACCAGACCTTTTTTTTTTTTACCTTTGGTTCTTTGATGATACTGAGGTGTCAGTAGCCCCTAAGGTAAACACTGGCTGTGCTTGCACACTCAACTTTTCTGCACCGTGCCCGTGACAAAGTGGCAGTGCTGTTGCCTAGTGGCTCCCTGCGGGAGTTCCATCTTCACTGTCTCCCCTTGTATCAGCTCTTGTCTTTGAATTGCTCACAAAGGAATGCCTGGAGAACCTGGCTTCTAGAGGATTTTCCTGAACACTGTCTTCTCTTCACTAACTACGCTTTTTAAAGAGATTTTGTGAGAAGTCTTCAGATTCTAACCCATTCTGTTGTAGTAATGGGAAACTGACCCATCTGAAGCAGCTGGAGGGTTGTGGCGGTATTTCGTCTCTTTCTAGAGTGCCTGTTATTGCGAAACAGTGCGTAGTGGCATACACTTATATGACTGGAAGGAATAGTTCTTGCTTTAGTGATTCTAACCCTTCCCACTTCTACCTGGGAAACGGGGTGCCATGCTCATTTTCCTGATGTCTTGTACCCTGTGTGTTTTTGAAGATAAGATGATTGGAAGAGCAGTAACCCAAATTCCCACATGAGGCATCTTCTTTTTCATGAAATTGTAACTTAGAAGTATGAAGTATACTAATTTTTTGCCTGTTATAGATACTACACACAGTTGGAAGGTGGAAGAGTTCCTGTATATGCTGTCACTTTTCAAGAACCTGAAAATGATCCTCGTAATTGCTGTTACCTCTGGGCTGTTCAGTCTACACAAGATAGGTAAATGTGATATATGCGGTTTTTAATAATGTTTGTCAAGAATGGCATGGCAGTTAATTTCTTTTGCAAAGCTTTGTGCTATATTGCCTCTTTTTAATGAGAGCCACGTAATTCAGTGACTTAGTAAGTTGCCATTGAAATGACATTAAAAGGTAGATAATTGTTCCTGTATGTTTGAGGAAGCCTGAGATATCAGTAAGAAGAAATTGTGTTTGCTTGACTTGTTTGGATGTGACATACATTTCAGAGAGTGAGCTGATAACAGATTAATCGGCAGCTTCTTGTTCCTCAGACAGTGTTTATGGTCTTCTGTGTTCTCGCATAAGATCATTTTTCCTGTTTTATAGTCTCATTCCTTTTTTTCTCTTTATTGTATATGCCTCTCATTTTTATGTATCCCTACTTTGTTCTCTAGTTCTCCTGTTGTACTTGCCTTTTGCAGTATATTCCTAAGGTTAATTTGGTTAATTTTGCCTTCTCTTTCAAAAGCTTTAATTTTATCTCAGTGTAGCGTTTGAGAAATCTTTCCTTTCAGTTTAATTTCCAACTGGTTAAGCTCATTCACTTCCAGTGCTGGAACAGTGTAAGTATTGATTTTCTCTTATTTTTCGTTGATGTTTAGTGCTTTCTTTGGTGTTCCCAGTACATTCTCTTCCCAAGGCTGTTCTGCTTTAAATTCTAGATACCTGAATTGTGGTCAGCTTAGGTTTTTGTGTTAGAGTTCCTCACTTTGAGGTTGATTTGTCACTTCTGTCTCCTGGAGGAAAATCGAAATAAAAATACAGAGACCGCTATTGGAATAGTCCTCATTAGGTCCATATTTCCATCCAAGTGTGATGCGGGCTGGCAGCAGCTTGAGTAATGTGCCTCGTGAAGACTCCATGTGGTGAATAAGAAAGGACATTTATCTCCACCATTTTTGTATCCCATTTATTTTTTCTTCCAATACTGTCTAGCTAAAGCACACCTATTGAAGAAAGGGAGAAAGAATGAACTTTGAGTAGCATTATAGTCTCAGTCATGTAAGATGTCACCTAAAATATGCAAGCAACATAAGCTTAAGTTAATTAGAATCAATAAAGATTAAGTCAGCTACTATTTCAAAGGACTACATTTTGTGAAAACAACCAAGTAAAACTAAATTCTTTATAGTAACCTCAGTTTTGTCACATGCACTCAATATTGTATGCAAATTAAATTTATTTGAGCAATAAGAGGTACTTAATGCATTAATGTGGTATTTAGTATTTCTCCTCAGCTAGTTTCTGTTTCTTTCAGTGAAGGGGATGTTTTGAGTTTACATCTGCTTCAGCTGGCCTTTGGTGACAGAAAGTGTTTGGCGTCAGGACAAATCTTATATGAGGTAAATGGTGATACTGGTTGATAGTATCAGTTTTGTTTACTGTTTACCTATTTTAAGTCTTTGTTTTAAGCTATCGAGATATTACAGTCTTTTCTTCTATTCAAGTTAATACTGTCTTCATAATATAATGTACAAAGTATTAGATTTAGGGATCAAGACACTGGTATTTTACCAAGGTGGCAATCTTAAAATCTTCAGGTATAATTTTTCTCTAGAATGAGGAGATTAGACAAGACTCAAGCTTATGGCCTAGTTGATAGCCAGGAAAAATAACCCCACTTTGTTACTCTAATATAACAAGCAGTAAGCCATGGGGTAGTCTGGTTGCTTACAGCTGTAAGAGAGAATAAATGCATCTAGCATTTTAAGTGACTTTTTCTGGCTGAATTCTTGAGAAGTAGTGAAGTGCTGTTAATAACCAATTGGTTATTTGGCTAGCTGTCACAATACCTTCTCTAGAGCAGCCTTTTTCACCTCATATTTGAGGGTGTGTGATTGGGTTTTAGGGAATTCATGAAGCCCTTCAATTTTGTGTGGTATTTTTATGATCACAGTGTCCATGTCATCCCTGAGCCCCCCTCCTCCAACTCTCCAGTTCCACATCTGTGGATTCAGTCAATCTTGGATCAGAAATATGAAGGGGAGGAATTCCAGAAGGTTCCAGAACACAAAACTTGAATTTGCTGTGCCACAGCAACTATTTATATGGCATTCACATTGTATTAGGTATTAATAAGTGATCTATAAATGATTCAAAGTATATAAGAGGATGTGCATATGTATATGCAAGTATTACACCATTTTATGTAAGAGACTTGCGCATCCACAGATTGTGATATTGGAAGAAGGTCCTGGAACCAGTTCTTCATGGAGAACAAGGGAAAACTATGCATTCTTCTAGAGAAAATTTCATAGCTTTTGTCAGATTCTTACAGGGATCAGTGAATAATAATTTAAGAACTAGAGCAAGAACTTGAGTGAAAACAAAGAAGTAGGTTTGCTGCTTTAGAGAATATGTGTTTGTAATTTCATTGCTTAGGTCCAGTTTATACCCCAACCAGTAATGCATGAAGGTTCCTGTGTTTGATAACAGCTTTAGAAGATTTATTGATAATTATTTTTGAGAAACAAAATTAGCCTTTTTATTTGTGTTTTATTCTATGTGTAAATTTTAAAGCTTTCTTCAATAATTGATTCTCATCAGTCTCTTACTTTTTTGTTTTCTTTATATTGTGTGGAAATTCTTGAACATTTAATTTCAGAGTAACTTTTTCTTAGAATCCTATTAAAACATAGATTGGTTTACATTTTATATTTCAGGGGTTGGAGTACTGTGAAGAAAGATACACACTGGACCTCACAGGTGGCATGTTTCCTTTGAGGGGACAGACTGGTAATACCAAACTTTTGGGATGCCAGAGTATAGAGAAATTTCGATCTCATGGTGACAGGGAGGAAAGCATGAATGAAGGTTGGTTTAAAGCACTTTTATTATATATCATGTGAATGCTTGATTTAAGATTTGTCTTGATTTAAGATATATGACAGGTATTAGTTTCTAGAGTTTGTACTCCTGGCAGTTAAGTTGGAATACTAATTGTGGGATTTATTTAGGACTTTGTGAGATCCGAGGTATTTCTTGTTCTCCAGATCGTGATGTGTAGAACTCAAGAATTGAATAGATTAAGGAAACGAGCAACCTCTTTATTTTGATCCGGCTCTCAAAACAGACACACACAAAAAGGTCTCTAGTTGTGACTAGTATGAGTAGTCTCTGAATAATGTTTACTTCTGTATTTTTTGAGACATATGCAGCAAACATGCTTTGTTGTCTTGAATTTTTTTGTTTCCTCTAGTGTCATCCCTTCTTCCTGGTAAATATTGTGACAGAATGAAAACGGCATAGATTTTAGAATCCAACATGGATTCAAATCCCAGCTCTGTCACTAGATATGAAAGTGAAATCTCTCAGTCGTGTCGACTCTTAGCGACCCCATGGACTGCAGCCTACCAGGCTCCTCCATCCATGGGATTTTTCTAGGCAAGAGTACTAGAGTGGGTTGCCATTGCCTTCTCCAGGGAATCTTCCCAACCCAGGGATCAAACCCAGGTCTCNAATCCCAGCTCTGTCACTAGATATGAAAGTGAAATCTCTCAGTCGTGTCGACTCTTAGCGACCCCATGGACTGCAGCCTACCAGGCTCCTCCATCCATGGGATTTTTCTAGGCAAGAGTACTAGAGTGGGTTGCCATTGCCTTCTCCAGGGAATCTTCCCAACCCAGGGATCAAACCCAGGTCTCCCGCATTGTAGGCAGACACTTTGCCATCTGAGCCACCAGGGAAGTTCTTTCACAAATTATTTAACATTTGTTGACTAAGCCTTTGTTTCCTTATCTGTGAGTGGAATAATACATTTATACCTTCTGCAAAGGGTGGTTGTTAAGAATTGAATGGGACAACATGATAGGTTTATTCAGTTCTGGGAATGCTTAGTGGGGCCCTGGTTTAGCTTGTTCCTATTGGGAGTTATTCTCATGTATAGCTTTTTCATCCTAGAGATTTCCTCTGTCCTGGTCCCCATTTTTCATATCCAACTAAACATGTCAAAACAGAATTTATGTAACTCTGTTTCTTACTCCCCACTCATATCTTTTTTATATTTCCTATTAGTTATGTCTTGGATTTTTACTTCCCTTTTTCCTTCTACTGGTCTCTCATCTTTGTTCCTATCTTTCCATTCCACGTACCATTTGGGTACCTGTCTCTCTGCCCTACCACCACTGTCTTAGCATATAGCTGGATCAGTCCTTCTCAGCAAGAATCCTTCTACAGAATTAAGCCCTAAAGCCCAAAGGCATCGATTTTAAGTATTGATATTCTCTGGGCTTCCTGGGTGACTCAGAGGTAAAGAATCCCCCTGCCAAACCAAGAGATGTGGGTCGGGACGATCCCCTGGAGGAGGAAATGGCAACTCACTCCAGTTTTTTTGCCTGGGAAATCCCATGACAGAGGAGCCTGGCAGGCTACAGGCCACGTGGTTTCAAGAGTCAGACATGACTGAGCTTGCACACGTCTGGGTGCACACGCGCACGCACACACAAACACACACATAGAGTCTCTGGTACTAACAATGATTTATTTGTGGGAGAACTTTCATTCAAATCATTTTCTACTTTCTCCTCACAGCATCTTGAAGTTGCCAAACTGTTAACTGAAGACAAGCCAAAGTTACTGTTTTTCTGATGAATACATTTTTAATAAGTGAAGTGAAGTCGCTCAGTCGTGTCCGACTCTTTGCGGCCCCATAGACTGTAGCCTACAAGGCTTCTCTGTCCATGGGATTTTCCAGGCAATAGTACTGGAGTGGATTGCCATTTCCTTCTCCAGGGGATCTTCCCAACCCAGGGCTCGAACCCAGGTCTCCTGCATTGTAGACAGACGCTTTACCATCTGAGCCACCAGGGAAGTCCACATTTTAATAAGGTCTTCTGGAAATAGAAAAACAGTCAAGATAGAAGTGAATGAACCTCTTGTTACAGAATAAATGATAGAAATGTGTTTTAACAAATCAGATATGAGTTAAACTTCTTAGTTTATGGGAAAATCTTCCTAGTTATATTTGTTGTCTTTATTTTGAGATTATTTATTCTGTTTTTTAAAATTATCTCTTGTAGCTCTGTCTCCTGACACCAGTGTTTCAGTCTTTACCTGGCAGGTGAATATATATGGACAGGGAAAGCCTTCTATATATTTGGGGCTTTTCGACATAAATCGTTGGTACCATGCACAAATGCCAGATTCGTTAAGGTATGATTGCTCTGTGTATGTATTTATAGGAATTTTTATGTGTAGTAGTTTATTGACTTAGTAATTGTATAACATTTCTTTTAGATCAGGAGAATATCTGCATAATTGCTCTTATTTTGCATTGTGGTCACTGGATGCTGTTGTAAGTAGAACTTCTCCACATCACATCTTGGATATATTAGTACATGAGAGAAGTTTAACTCGAGGAGTTCCTCCCTCATATCCACCTCCTGAGCAGTTTTTTAACCCAAGTACTTACAATTTTGGTACGTATTTATTTAACATTACTTTTCAAGAAAAATAACATGTAAGAGTATGTATATTTGTGCTGTGTGTAGTGTATTATCGTTCATTTCTCATTATTAACATGTATGGAAAAGTTATGATGTTAATGTGATATATGGACACAAGAGATTTAATGATTATATGTTTTATAGAAAAATTATCAGTATTTGAATTTGCTGTAAAACATTAACTATTTCATACTAAGTGAACTTGTGATAAGGTTTGGTGTCTTGTTAGGATAGAAATACAGGGACAGATTATTTTAAAATTTATTGTATGTAGTAATACCATGCCTTGCCTAGTAATCTGTTCTTAGGATAAATTTTGTTGTACTAATACCATCCCAAATATAACATGTAAGTGGATTTTTAAAATCTTTTTTTCTTTTTTTTTAGATGCCACTTGTTTGTTAAACTCAGGAGTTGTTCATATAACCTGTACTGGCTTTCAGAAGGAGGTGAGTAAGAAATAACAATTTGGACAGAGTGTTTCTTCTTGAGCTGAACTCAGACCATGGATTTGAACTTTAGTGTTATTTATATAAACTACTCTTTCATCTTAAAAGGTAGCTTCTGCAAGGTATATGAGATAGCAGCTAGTAGCATCAATTACTAACGGCAGCCTTCTAGGAAGAGGTATTAGGGTATTTATAGCAGCTTTATATGGATGTTAGCTCCTGAACCCCAAGCAAAAGTAAGTCAATACCTTACTTTAGTCCATCTTCTTAATTCTCTTCCTTCTTAAAAAGCTTATGGGTAAATGATGTAATGCAAAGATTCCTAGCATAGTGGCACAGTGACTGGCTCAGAGTGGATTAAGACTCTATGTTGAAAATACTTTTCCAGGAAAACATGAAGTGGCATATCCTTAAAATGATAATCAGCTAGATATGGATGAATGTCATATTTATACTTCATATCAGATCTCCCTTACATTAGACCAGGAAGAATAAACTGCAGGCTTTTTCTTTTGTGTGTATTAAGTTTGTTAAGATCTGTTACCAAGTCTATCAGCTTTATAGAAGATAACAGGGTTACCTTATATATAAGCAATTTAAAATACCATTATCAGTAGTAGTATTTGTGACTGACAAACATTGGTTACTTCAAGAACCTATAAGCTCTTTTCCTTGCAAGAAGTACAGAAATGTAGTCTTCCACAGTTTTCATTCAGGGCCTTTTAGTTTTCTTCATACTGTTAAGTATAAAGTAGGGTAATGGGTTTATTAGTTATTCTTAAATTTGATTATTTGAGTTGATTAGTGACTGATATCTTATTAATCAATCTGTTACAGACTTTGACTTTTTTAAAGAAATCAGGACCATCTCTCAATGAAGTCATTCCTGATGGTTATAATCGATGTCTTGTGGCTGGCCTTCTCTCACCAAGACTTATTGATATTCAACCTTCCAGTTTAAGTCAGGTGAGAGATTTTTAACTCTTGTTGTTTCTTTTGGATCATGTCATTAGCTTTCTATTACAACAAAAATCTATTAGATAATTTCTTTTAAAGTAAGTAGTGTAATGCCAGCTTTGCATGTCAGTAGCTGTGGTTCTTGGATTTGGCTTAAAATTCACACCTGCAGGATCCCATAGGTATAACTTGACACCAGGTCTATAGGCTAGTGAAAAAAAAGCTGACTTAAAACAGCATTCAGAAAACGAAGATCATGGCATCTGGTCCCATCACTTCATGGCAAATAGATGGGGAAACAAAACAGTGAGAGCCTTTATTTCCTTGGGCTCCAAAATCACTGCAGATGGGGACTGCAGCCATGAATTTAAAAGACTCTTGCTCCTTGGAAGAAAAGCTATGACCAGTGTAGACAGCATATATGCTGGGAAAGATTAAAGGTGGGAGGAGAAAGGGACGACAGAGGATGAGATGGTTGGATGGCATCACCAACTCGACGGACATGAATTTGAGTAAACCCCAGGAGGTGGTGATGGACAGGGAAGCCTGGTGTGCTGTGAGTCCATGGGGTCGCAAAGAGTTGGACATGACTGAGCGAGACTGAACTGAACTATAGGCTAGGAAACATCATGGATGCATCAGGCATGTCATGAGTAGAAGTCATAGTTGTTTTACCCAGCCCTTGATGTGATTTCTGATGGTTTGAGAACCACTGCTCTATAAAAACTGCTCTTATGAAAGCCTATTAGTAAAGATTCCAGGTTTCTGCAAAACATGAGAGAGTTACGGGAGTCAGCCTTAGTCATGGAAGTCAGGCTTAATTTCCCAATGGATACATAAATAAAAATATTGTAAAATCCACACAGTTTTTAGAGTCACAATACATTTTACCAGTCAGGAGACATTTTTAAACAGTGTTGTCTAGTGACAACTTATAATTCAACATTTTAACTTGGTATTTGCTGAAAGTAAACAAACCCTGGGTCGTTTTTCCTTGGAGAAAATGTTTTAATAACTCTTTCCCCTCAAATAATGTTTGAATTAAGTTATTTAAATGATTGCAGATAAGTAGCATAATGAATTGTTAGGGAAGGAGCCTTTTAAATATCAGATGAATTGTGAATATTGCTGCTGACGGTTTAACACTTGCAGTTGGACTCTAATACCGAATGTCATGAAAATAAGAGAAATAGTCGATCTATTATCAGGATTTTTTTTTTTTCCTTTCTCCTCCTCCCTTTTGTATTACTTTACTGAGCAAATAATGACCATATAGTCGTGTTCAGTCAATCCTCGGTACCCATGAGGGATTGGTTTCCTGGATGCCCTTAGATAACAGAATTGAAGGATGTTCAATTAACTTATCAGAGAAGGCAATGGTGCCCCACTCCAGTACTCTTGCCTGGAAAATCCCATGGACGGAGGAGCCTAGAAGGCTGCAGTCTATGGGGTCGCTGACGGTTGGACACGACTGAGCAACCTCACTTTCACTTTTCACTTTCATGCATTGGAGAAGGAAATGGCAACCCACTCCAGTGTTCTTGCTTGGAGAATCCCAGGGACGAGGGAGCCTGGTGGGTTGCTGTCTGTGGGGTCACACAGAGTTGGACACGACTGAAGTGATTTAGCAGCAGCAGCAATTAACTTATATAATAAGGCATAGTATTTGCATATAACCTGTGCACACTCACCTATGTACTTTAAATCATCTCTAGATTAAAGTACTTAATACAACATACATGCATGTCAATAGTAACTGGCACACCTCAAATTCAAGTTTTGTTTTTTTGGAACTTTCTGTAACCTCCCCCACCCCCAAATGTTTCCTATCTGCAGTTGATGAGGAACTGACTGGATATCAACATTTCAGTTTGGTTTTGCTCTTTGTAGAACCCCTTTAGACAAATATTGATTATCCTTAGTTGGTCTTATGTTAGCTTATCTTTGCTTTCCAACTGTGTCTTGTTTGCCTCTGATATTGCTTTCTGGGAGATGTTTTCATCTAATTTTCTTTTTTTTACATTTAAAAAATTTAGCCCCAATTTAAAATTTCTACACGCTCTTACTCTTTGATCATTCTTTTTTGGTAGTAGTCTGTTCTTTTTTATGGATGAAATGTCTTCTGGCTCTGTTTCAGGTTTTATTTAGTTCCCTGTATTATGCCTGTTTTATCTGGAGTTATCTTTTATTATTTTAGTCTTTTTGATCTGGTTGTTATTTAGTTGCTCAGTCATATCTGATTCTTTGCAACCCTGTGGAGTATAGCCCGCCAGGCTCCTCCATCCATGGGATTCTTCAGGCAAGGGTATTGGAGTGGGTTGCCATTTCCTACTCCAGGGGACCTTCCTAACCCAGGGTCTTTCATTGCAGGCAGGTTATTTACCATCTGAGCTGCCAGGGAAGCCTTTTTATCTGGTGGCTATACTTAAATGTTCGATGGTTCTTTTCTTTTCATATGTTAAGTGAGTCAATAACAGATTATCAACTGTCTTCTACATAAACAGAGCTCTGAATTGGGTTCAGTAAAAAACCTTAGGTAAATTTTGTTTTGGTGGCCCTTGCTCATAGGACCCTTTGGTCAGGAAATTATCCTTCCCTGCCACAGGCTCCAAATTAGTATTAGTGTTCATCATCCTTAAGGAGCACTTTAAGTCTCCGTTTAATTTTTTTTATTTTAGAGAATTAATGCTGATCCCCCCTATTCTGTATCATGAAACTTAGTTAAATGCAGTGATATCTAGTTTTAAAAAGAAAAGTAAAGTGAGAGGTTACTCTGGTGATGCCGTGGATAAGAATCCCCCTGCCAATGCAGGAGACATGTGTTTGATTCCTGATCCAGGAGGACCCCACATGCCATGGAGCAGCGAAACCTGTGCTCCACAGCTACGGAAGCCTGTGCTCTAGAGCCCAGGAGCTGCAACTTGGGAGCCCGCATGCCACAGCTACCGGGATCTGTGCACGCTAGAGCCCATGTGGTAACCATGGCGCCCAGGCACCGCAGCGAGCGCGCAGCCCCACGTGTGGCAGTTAGAGGAAAAACCCACGTAGCAGCGGAGGGCCCCGCAGCCAAATGCCGATAAATAAGGAAAGTGCGAAAAAGTTAGCTGTAGTTCAGCCATTCAGCCGTGTTAGTCAAATAGCACTTAATATCTTTTTGTGGTTATTTTGAATCTGGTAATCCAACCCTTGGTTTCTTTCCACTTACATACATAAAACATGAATAATTTCAATTTAGAAAATAGACTAAAGTATGTGGAGGCATGCAAATATTGGCATTTTGTTGACTTTTTTCATGTATCTTTTTAAAAACTTTATTCCTAAAATAGACCAAATTGAGCTGAATTGGTTAGTAATGGATATGTAGAGATGAAGGAAAAAAGCGAGGAAGAGATTCCTTCAGAATGTTAGCGTGGTTACCATGGAGGATGGGAAGAGTAAATGGAAATTTCTTTTGATGAGGTAGGAGGAGACAGGGCTTCTGGGAAATATTCTCAGTCTGGGTTGGACCAGTTCCATCAGTGTCCAGTTGGTAATTAGTTGTTAGTTGTATGTATGGTAAATGGACTTTCTGATATATATACTTTCCTGTATCTCTCTATCCTGCCATATGCAATAAAAGAATGATAGCATATGTACATATATTTGTTATCAGGGTTTTTTCTGTGACTTACATATTGATAGGCTTTACTTTTTCTCTAATTGGGTTGTTTATGGAAACTCTTTATAAAATATATAGATATTTATCCTGTCATAAATCTTACAGATAGGACCCCTTTTGTTTGCTCTTCACTGTTTCATGATATCTCTTACTACATTCAAAATAATGTTTTTATAGTCAAATGCATTTTATAGCTCTGACTCAGGCTTAAAATTTAACACCTAAATGTTTCTTTAAGTTTCTAACTCATTTTCTGTGTGTCAAATAAATTAGTCTAGCTGTGTTATATCATTTGTGAAACAGGACCCAAAATATATTTTTCTCATGCTACTGAAATATTGCCTTTATCTGATATTATATGTCCGGGTTTTTATCTTGTCTCATAAATCTAGTTATCTATTTCTATACCGTTTTAATATATTGCTTTGATATTTGAAAATGCAGCCTGGTTTTTTAATCTATAATTTTTGGAAATTCATTGGCACTTACTCTTTTTATTAATTATAAGATGGTTGTATCCAGTATTCCTGTTGGAATTCTTTTCAGCATTTTCTTCACATGTTAATTTGGGGGAGAGTTGGCATTTGTATCTTTCCATTTATTTAGGGTTTATTTTTACATCTGTCATAAGAGTTAATGGTTATTTTCTAGTGAGTTTCTATTTTTATCCCTAAATGTTTTATGGTGAGGTGAGGTGAAGTCGCTCAGTCGTGTCCGACTCTTTGCGACCCCGTGGACTGTAGCCTACCAGGCTCCTCCGTCCATGGGATTCTCCAGGCGAGAATACTGGTATTTTTTTTATGAGTAGACCATTTTCCCCATATTCATTCAGAAATAGAGTTGGGTTTTGTATATTCATTTGATGCTATTAATACTTGGCTGGATTAGAATCTCTTAGATTTTCAGGGCATGTAATCATCAGCAAATATAGGCTTTCTGCACCCCTCCCCCCAGTTTATTACTTTATTTTCTTATGCCATTTGGTGGAACCTTTACAAATTATAGAAGAATAATGGTACTACCAGAATCCTTGTTTTGTCCTTGATTTTAATGTAAATTGTTCTACTGAATCTCCATTTAGAATCATGCTGTAGTTTTGGGGTATCTTTATCATATTATAGCTCTCTCTATTCCTGTTTAACTCATCTATTTATTCCTGTGATTCCTTTTTTAAAAAAAATATTTGTTGTAATAAACGAAATTCATAGATTCTTAAATAAACTGTAAGTAAATTATTAAAAAAAAAACTTTGTTTTTTTTTTTTTCCTATAATTCAGTTCAGTGGTTTTTAGTATAGAGTTGTGCAACTATCACAACATTTAATTTCAGAATGTTTTTATCACCTCCCTCCAAACCCCAAAACCAGTCAGTTCCTTTTCCTCCTTTCTTCCAGTCTTTGGTGACCACTAATCTACTCTGTCTTTGTACATGTATTTGCTCTAGACATATTGTGTGTGTGTGAGTCGCTTCAGTTGTTTGTGTGTGTTGGTCACTTCAGTTGTGTCCGACTCTTTGCAACCCTATGAACTGTAGCCTGCCAGGCTCCTCTGTCCATGAGATTCTCCAGGCAAGAATACTGGAATGGGTTGCCATTGACATTTTATATAAAATAGAATCAAATAATATATGGCCTTTTGTGACTTACTTCTTTGACTTAGAATAATATTTTCAAGAGTTACCCATGTTGGAGCACATATCAGAACTTTACCCCATTGTATGGCTGTGTAATATTCCACTGTGTGATATACCACGTTTTATTTACCCATTCTTGAGTTTCAGGGCATTTTGGTTGTTTTCATTTTTGGCTGTTAGAAATAATGCTTCATATACAGTTTTTGTGTGGACGTTTGTTTTTCAGTTCTCTTGGGTGTATACCTAAGTGTGAAACCGCTGGGTCATATGATCACTTTACAGTTAAGATTCTGAGAAACTAGGAGACTGTTTTCCAAAGTGGCGGTCTCATTTTAACATTCCCACTAGCAGTGTATGAGGAGTTTCTACACCATCACCAGTGCTTGTTGTTTTTTATGTATAGCCATCCTGGAGAATCATAATGATTTTTAATGCTTTAAAATTTTGTGTTTTGAGCTAGAACTTGATACCTCTGTCTCTGATCACATGTCCTTTCTTTTCTTTTTTTAAAACATGGTTTAGGAAGAACAGTTAGAAGCTATATTGTCAGCAGCAATCCAGACAAGTTCTCTGGGACTTTTGACAGGGTGTATCAAAAGATGGATAACAGAAGGTAAGATTATGATTTTTAACAATTGAAAAATGCTTTGTAGTTTTAAAATTGTCAATTTACTGTTGGTGGGGGGGGCTAAGTTAACTTTGAGATAATCGTGGTTCACATGCAATTATAAAACATTCACGATGTCCCCTTATCCCCCATGAATGATAAGATGTGGCGCGTCTCTAGTATTCTGTCACATACAGGACTTCTCTTCTTACTCTTTGATAGCCATGCTTACTGTCGCTAGCCCCCACCCCACTCCTCATGCCCAGCACCCATTCATTTATTGTCTGTTGCTATAATTTTGTCATTTCAAAAGTGTCCATAAATGGAATCCGACAGTATGTAACCTTTTAGGATTGATTCTTTTTCACTCAGAAAAGTTCTCTGGGGATTCAAGTTGTATGTATTACTCTCTTTACAAACACTTTACACACACACATGTTGTTTTTATTCTGACCGTTTGATTAGTTGAAGGCATCATGCTTCTTTACTCAAAGTATTTCAATATGTTTCCTTCTAAGAACAAGGATATTCACTTAACAAAACACTTTGGAGTTAGAAAATGGGAAAATTAATATTGATACATGCTATTATCTAATCTGTAGATTCTATTGGAATATCACTAATTGCCCCAATAATGTCCTTTGTAACATTTTTAGGGAGAGGGAATTCAGAATCCCGTCCAGAATATATTCTATATTTAGTTTTCATGTTGTTTTACTCGCTCATAATATTGTCTGATTCTTAAGCATTTGTCTTTGAAGAAATTGACATTTTTAAAGAATATGGGCCTATTATTTTGTAGCCTGTCTCTCAGGTTGTGTTTGTTGATATTTCCTCATGATTAGATTTAGATTTTACATTTTTCATAGCAGTATCACGTAAATGGATGTGCTCCCTCACGTGATACCTTCAGCACAATGCAACCAGTTTGTCTCCATCAGTATTGATGTTAACGTTGCTCACTTGGTTAGGGTGGTTTTTGTCAGGTTTCTTCACTGAAAAGTTTCTGTTTTGTTTTGTTTTTTTGTAATTAGTAACCATTCTTCATTTTTCCCTTCATATTTACAAATAAGAACAACCAAATTCTGCTGCTAATTTACGCTTTGTTCTTGAATGGACATGGAATAAAGTGGTTCTCACAAAAGAGGAATTTGACAGACTATGTAAGTATTATATAAAAAAAAAAACTAATCTTGGTTTATGTTTTGAGTACATAACAATAAATTTTTAATTATTTTGAAGTTGCAAACTCTTCGAAGAAGTCCCAGATACTATTTCATTTTATATTAGAGTGAAAAAATTATTTTTTTGATCACGATTTTGCAGCAGATTGTTTAAATTGGCAACATGTTAGGCATGTTCACAATAACAAATTTCAGAATTATATCTTTTAATCTGAGGCATTTAATTTATAAGATACGCTGATGATGGAGTAAAGAGAATATGCCAGTTAACCTCTGAGCTTTATTCATTTTCTATTTAAAATACTTAGGAGTATAAAGAAGCGGAATAGTAGGGCAAAAACTCAAGTCACATCTTGTCTTCTACTAACATGTTATGAGTCATATCAAGTTATTTATTAGTCTATGGTACACTTTGAGTTTTAAAATATGCTGTGAATATTAAAAACCCATTATGTCCAACTAGTGCAAAAATATTAAAGGTAATATACGATTGCCCTTTGCATGAAAGTAAAATTTAAGTTTATTTAGAAATATATGTGCATTTGTTATTACTGTTATGTCTTGATGAGTGAACAAATTGGACCTTAAAAAAAGTTATTCTTAGCAGAGGATTTTTTTAAACCTACAAAATTTGATAGGAGGATATAGGGTTCTGTATAGTGTTTTTGTTGTTGTTTAGTTGCTAAGTTGTGTCCAAAAATGCATTTGTGAACTCAGTCTTAAGCTTGAAATGAGAGGACAGCCAAGTCTACAATACATTATAGCAAGCATGCAGTTATACTGTATTAAGTCTCTGGATCTTAATTTCAGTCTCACTTTTTCAAAGACGAGAGGTGGAAGAAAGAGTTCTTATAAAATAATAATCACACAGCAACACAGTACTGATTTCTAGTGAATCTGAAGTTGAATCTTTATCACTTTTGTCTGCTCACCTCATTCTGTATTTTTAAAAAATAGAATTTGTAGCTGTCCTTTCTATATTCCTTGAGGATATTTGTCATTTGGAGCTTGTCTTTTTAAATCTGATAATATATAGAATAATTCTATGATTAAAGGAATTTGAGATATTTCGCATTTATTATTTTAATTAAGTCAAGATTTAGTGTGTCAAAACTAATCTTGTCTTTTTTTCCTGAAAGGTACACCGTTATTTGATGGTTCATGTCGTTTCATCGATCCACAAACTATACAGTCTCTCCAGCAGTGCCATTTACTTCTTAGCAATCTTAGTACAGTCTTAAGCTGTTTTGCAACTGAGGCCCACGACATCACTGAGAGAGGTGTGCTCCTTGTCTTACGTAAATGAATGTTTCATTGACTTTTGCTTCTTGACTTTGGGACAGAGTACATTTCCTATGCATTAGATGGATTATTGGGCAAAGAGGCCATTATTTCTCAAATGCTGGATTTTTTTTGTTTTTTCCAAATGAAAAGTTACAGATGTTATTAGATGAACCATGAGTTCATGATTAAAAAAGGTTGGGAAATTGGGGATTTAAGGATTGCTTGAGGTGAGGTTCACCTCACCTCACCTCAAGGCAGTATATTAGTGGTAGAACTTCAGATTTTTAAATTATATTTAAGTTTTTATGCATAGAGTTGGTCTTCATCATTTTTCTCCTCTGGTTTTCCATTGAAACAAAATAGCCAGTTTCATATAAAGGCCTGGTTTGAACAGCCTGTATTAATGATACTGTACTAGTTTGTTTTAATGTATAAATCTGATTATTGAAATTAGCTAAATGGGAGTGTAGCTAATATGGAAGCATATTTACTTAAAATGTCTGTTTTAATCATTGAGTTAGTTTAGCAGTTTGGGGATTATTTGTTCAAGCTAAATTTGTTTAAAAATACATGCATATTGTTTAAAATCACCAAGTAGTTACTGTTTTTGAAAACTATAGAGTGCCTTGATTTTTCATTTGTGGTTGATAAATTGAAAACTAAACAACTGATTTCAACTCTTCACAGGTCTCACAGATTTAAGCAATAAGTATATGGTTACCCAGCTCATCTGTCAATATGCACAAGTGGTTCTTTGGTTCTCTCATTCTGGCCTTTTACCAGAGGGCTTAGGTAAAATATTTCCTTAATCTATAAATATTAATGGAAACATTCTTAAACCTATAATTTTGTTGTCCTGTTGCTGGGGTTTTCTTTCTTCTGCCACTCTCGTGTGTTTTCTTTTATTCTTGCCTTCTTTTCTTGTATTCTCTTTGTGCCTTCAGTGCTTCACCCACGCCTGATAGACAGGTGTTGCATGCATGTTTGTTGGGTTAAAAAAAAGAACATTTGTCAAAACATGGCTTCTGAAGATGGGTTCAGTGAAGATGGGTCTAAATTAAGCTATAATTTAGACCCATAGAAGTATGAGTTTAAAGGTTCTTTTAATATAGTTATTCACCAATACTTTTTGCCATCAATTACTTACCCCGTTTTACCTAATAATTCATGCTAATACCAGGAATTAGAGAATTTGACTTTTACTACATATTGTGTAGAACAAAAGCCTCCAACTTCTTGTATTTCCAGGATTCACACACTTGGAGGTGTGCCTGCCACCGTGCACAATTACTGTTGATCTTATTCTTTCATAATCCTCTTAGATCTTTACTTGAACAGATAGTGAATTTCCTTACCTTTAGATTATCATTTGTGCCTAAGGGAGTAAAATAATTTTCTGAAATAGTTTTTCCAGGGTCTTTAACTGGCATCCTGTTGTTATAAGACCTTCTTGAGATACTCAGTTTTCTCATTTATGCGTCTGTTAATAAAGGGGTGTGCAGTGTTCCTTTATTACTTTAAGAAGCCTGCAATTTAAAGAACATCATACAATTGTAGTAAAATAATCAATTATGTAACCTTAAGTTTATGGGGAGTGTTTTGGAAATATTACTAGCTTTTCTTCCAACTCTTATAAAACATCTAGATGATGCTGTGCAGTTGTCAAGGTTATGCTACAACTACCCCGTAATTCAGAATTACTACACCAGTCGTCGACAGAAGTGTGAGCGTTCATCAAGGTATAGTACATCCGGAGCCTTCAAAAACCATTTTAGAAGTTACTTGTATAAGAAATCAAAGCTTTCTCAGAGTTGAATTCATTATGTTATAAAAAAAAGATCAAAGGGGTGGAATTCTCAGTAAAGTATATGAATTTGTCACCAGCATTACTATTTTAGTTGTAGTGTTTGCCTTGACCTACTGTTTACATCTTTATTTTA
Organism: Oreotragus oreotragus; assembly: GCA_006410675.1. Classification (NCBI taxonomy): domain Eukaryota; kingdom Metazoa; phylum Chordata; class Mammalia; order Artiodactyla; family Bovidae; genus Oreotragus; species Oreotragus oreotragus. Next base: position 98,823 of record SJYX01013427.1, read on the forward strand.
GAATTTGAATATAGCTATTTATTATTTCCTAAATCTGTTTACCACATGATTGATTTATTGGAGGAGATTCTATAATTTAAGTATACATTTCTCCTGAGTATTCTTATTCAGAAGAAGACTTGAAGCAACTGTTATTAAAGCTGAAAATGTATCATGTTAGTTATTTTACATTCTTTGCATTAACATTTGCATTTCAGCACTTCATCCATTTTTTCTTTATTGCCTTTATCTCTCTTTTCTTTAAATCTAAACTCCCCTTTCCCTTTACATACATATGTGGTTGGGTCCTTTGAAATAAAGATAATAAAAGTAATAAAAGAAAAAAAGTAATGTTTTACAACCATGACTCTACCTTGGAATTATAAATAGCCTTCTTCCTCAAGTTGGAATGACAGAATTGTAGAGTGGATTATAACATTTAGAGCAATTATTCCCAAACCTTGATTCCAGGTTTGTTGTCAGAATCACTTGGAAACCTATACAAAGCTGTGCATAGTTAGAGGATCCAGAATCTAATCTAGGATTAGATTAGAATAACTAATAACTAATCTAGGATAGTGAGCATGGACTTGGGAAATTTATAAGGTATATTTAAAATTTCTAGATCTGTTATTTCCTAAGTGTGTGTCCTTGAGCAGGTTGCATAAACTTTCTAATCCTATTTGTCACAAATTATAAAGTCAATATAAAGTAAATATAAAGATGAAATAAAATATATGCAAGGTACTTCTTTCAATGCCTTATTCAAGAAGATTTCATCCAATAAGTAGTAACTGCTATTGTTGTTACTAATATTAGTTGAGGAAACAGACAAGGTCAGTATCTGCTTATCACCTGTATGTGCTCAATAATATATATTAGGAGGGAATTAATGAGGTTTAAAAACTAGTCCAGGTGATAAAACTGAAAGTGAAACTTTTTGACTTTGAACTACAGTATTTACTTTCTCTATACTGAGATGTCATGCTCTTTGGTAGTTTGCTCAAGGTGGTAAAAAGTAAACAGCATTTTGCTGACTAGACCACTTTCTCTTCTGGAACCTGACCTTCACTAACTGACTTGGCTAATAACCAAACTTGAGGCTTCTTCAGGGTTTATCTGGCTAACTTTACTTGATGTCCGGATTTCTCATGATGGGATCCTGTCCTCAAATTTCTTCTGCCTTTGATAGTTGAGATCATTACTTTTTAAGAGTTTGGTGCTGGTTGTTTTGATAATAATAATTAGCACTAATGCTCAATATCCTTAATGTTGCCCTTATTGCAGAGGGAAGTGGAACCCTGATTGCTTGATGATTGATGGAATGATTTCTCAGTTAGGAGATCGAGTAGAGAAGTTGTGGAAACGGGATGAAGGAGGCACAGGAAAATACCCTCCTACTAGTCTACATGTAGGTTTGCAATAACACAATATCATTTAGTCTCAAAAGTTGGGCTGGAAAAGGGAGGAATGCTTAATTGGATTTTTCATACCTGGCATGGGCTTGGGAAAAACAAGGGACGTAAATGAATGAATATGTAAAATGCACTAAATTTTTTTTAATAGGCGTTACTTGATATATACCTACTAGACAACATTACTGAAGCAAGCAAGCATTCTGTTGTATCCTTTAAAATTTTATCAAGTAATTCACATATTACCAAAATCATACAGTGTCAGAGTAGTAGGACCCTTATGCATCTAATCCAATTTCAATTTCACATTTGAATCTGTCTTAAAGGAAAGATTCTTAATCCAGGACCTGTTGGTTGGATTCAGATGGTTTTCGTTAACCTTGAAACTGCAAAATGTTTATGTTTATTTTTCTAGAGATATAGTTCTTGGCTTTCATCAGACTCAAATGTGTCTAAGACATTCCTGAAGCTAAAGACAGCTCTAGAACATTGATAGCAAGTGGTCATTCTCTATGAAATTTTATATGCTGGATGGGAATGCATTAATTAATGCATTAGCTTAAATTACCTAGGTAGGCCTTGTGGTCTCTTAAATAAAATTTTTGTACTAATGTCTATTATAACTGGAATTTCATCTGTGGCTTTGTTTCTTAAATTTGTTAATCTGCTAACTTTGGTGAAGAAAGTATGCTTTAGTTCATCTCCTTGTGGTGCCTGTGTGCTAAGTTGCTTCAGTTGCGTGTGACCCTATGAACTGTAGCCCACCAGGCTCCTCTGTCCATGGGGATTCTCTAGGCAAGAATACTGGAGTGGGTTGCCATTTNAATTTGTTAATCTGCTAACTTTGGTGAAGAAAGTATGCTTTAGTTCATCTCCTTGTGGTGCCTGTGTGCTAAGTTGCTTCAGTTGCGTGTGACCCTATGAACTGTAGCCCACCAGGCTCCTCTGTCCATGGGGATTCTCTAGGCAAGAATACTGGAGTGGGTTGCCATTTCTTCCTCCAGGGGACAAAGTATCTTTGTGGTGGTACTTAATGCAGAATGAATAAAGTTTGTTGTGGGGTTGGCTCTACCGACATTTAATAAAACTGTCTTAAGCCTTTTTGTCTGATATCTTCTGTTGTTACCTATTGCAGATGTATATGTAGGAGTTTTTCTTTTTATTGTCCTTAATCCTCTTTTTTTTAAAAGACTATTTATTTGCTACTTGATATTATGTATTCCTTTCCAAACAAAACGGATACTTCCATTGAATCATTTCCAACTGCCTTTGCCATATCTTGGGGCCAGGTTAAACTTATTCAAGGATTTTGGCTGATAGATCATAATGACTATGAGGTAAGTCTGTATAGTTCATTTAAAATGGTAAGCTTAAAGATATGACATAGTCTACTTCCAGAGGTATTTTAAAGATTCAGTTTAATCAGTACCTTCACTAAGCACCATTTCAGGCAATAAGACAAAGATAAAATAGTTTAGAACCCCAAGAGCCTTATTGTCTAAAGAAGGAAACATACAAACAGTTACCAGTAGTGCAAATATAGTGATTTTTATGTTACAGATATGTTTGGTGTGTTGGGTGAACCAGAGAAGCCAGAATTTGACATTGATGTATGAAATTGGTGATGGAAAGATTTTATATACTCACTTGACAAGATCTCAAAAGTATGAGGCTTTTGATAAGGCTTTTATTTAAAATAAAATATATAGTAAAGTAGATATTTTCAGATATATTTAAACTGGTTTTAGTTTAATTTGTGTAGGTTTAGTATATTGCCTTTTTTTTTTTCCCCCCAAAATGCAAAGCATTATATTTAATTTACCAGTTTTCATTGTCATTTTTGCAGAGTGGTTTGGATCTTCTCTTTCACCCGGCTACTGCAAAACCTGTGTCATGGCAACATTCAAAGATTATTGAAGCCTTCATGAGTCAGGGTGAGCACAGACAAGCCCTCAGATATATTCAGACAATGAAGCCAACAGTGTCCAGTGGTAGAGATGTTATCCTTCACCTCACTGTTTTGCTTTTTAATAGGTAAGTACCTGTTTTGAAAGTACAATTGAACTCTTGGCCATGAATTAATAAAATGGAACTGATGAAATAGAGCAATATATCTTTTGACTTGGTTGCATTGCACAGTATTCTTATGTTCTTCATCTTTCATCATTGAGAAGAATGTAAAGCACCTTTTACCTAGAATACGATGAATAAAAGAAATAATGAGTAAAAGGGGAAATCAGACTGTGGTTTAAAAATTATGTTGGTTTCTACCTGGCAGTATTGACAGTTTTCTTCTTGGACAGCTGAGGTTTGATTATGCCGAGAAGCAGCTAGAAGTAGAGAAAGAATGAAGTTTATGCTAAGTTGATAAATTATATTCTTTGATGGTATATTCCAGTGATGGTACTCTGATATTTTTGTTAGTCTTGATTGCTTGGGTGTTGCAGTTCTTTAATTTTGTTGTTACATTATAGCAATACACAGTTGCTATAATAATTATATTTGTCATGTATATACTAACTGACAATTAAGTGGCATGATTGGAAATACAGTGGTCTGGTTATTGGATTTTCTTAATACCTAGGTAGTTGGGAAACTTGTTTGGGACTGGAATTTCTTAGATTGTAACTATTTTTATTTAATTCATACTGGTTTTTTGTTGAGTCTTGTTGGTTGAGTCATTTTACATTTTCCTTATATATTTAAAAATTGGCCATTTCTCACCCCAAATTGTCATTTATGAACCATACAGCTTTGAGGAGAGAGGATTGGATCTTTACATTTCAGACAGATCTGCAATTTAATAATAGACTTGTTAGACATTGAAACTTACAGTGTCCTCAAAAGTAATAAACTGCTAATGTACTTAAAGTATTTGGCTCAGCTGAATAAATCAAGAATGAATATAAGAACAAAAAGTTGAAGCTAAAGAACATAAATGTTTAGTAAATGGGTTAAAGAGTTCTAGTACTTGATAATGTGTACAAACAATAATGCAACTTTATATAATGTAATTTTAAAACTGTATTTCTCAAGTACAGTAAAGCCTTGGTTATCTAGTCTTTAGAAAAATAGCATCATTAAGTGTCCTTTACAGTAAGTGCAGAAGTTAAAACAAAGGGCCACTCAGAATGCCATTTGTGAGATAGCATGTTTTCAAATTCAGTAAATGTTTAAAATAATTACTGAGGTGTTGTTTGGTTTTATAGCTGTTGTGTGAATTTATAGTAATCTACATTTTTAAATGACAGTATTGGAATAGTTACTGATTGTAACAGTTGACAGTCTTTGGACTCAGATAGATCTGAATTTATACCTGAATTCTGCTACATTCTGAAATATGATCAGAAGCAGTTAAATTATCCTTTCTGAGCCCAGGTTTCCTTCTGGGTTAATAATGACTGCTTTGCAACATTTTGAGGTTTAGTTAAATGGCATTAGCACTATTGCAGTTGCAAGTAGTAAATCATTAGTAAATGGTGGTGAAAGTAAAAGTTGCTCAGTTGTGTCTGACTCTTTGAGACCCTATGGACTGTAGCTTGGCAGGCTCCTCTGTCTGTGGAATTCGCCAGGCAAGAGTACTGGAGTGGGTAGCCATTCCCTTCCCAACCCAGGGATCGAACCTAGGTCTCCCACATTGCAGGGGGATTCTTTATGGTCTGGGCCACCAGGGAAGCCCAGTAAAGGGTTGTAGATTGAACCTTCTTGAGTGAACCATCATTCCATCATTTATTTAACTTTCCAGCCTAACTCCTGCCTGTATCCTCTACCACCTCTTCTTGATTAAGATCATCTTTCTCTTTCTGTGAAAGGTTTGTGTTGGTAGCTTTTCAGTTAATATGAGCTTTCTTTATGGACGTACTGTGACAGTTATGGCAAACAGATTTCCCTAAAAGTAATCATGATGCATAGTACACGATAGCCTCAAAGTAACAGTTTTAGATTTTCAGCTCTTAACATTACGTATTCAGTCCTAGTAAAATAGAAGCGCAATAGAGCTGGAAAACTTTTCTGTATAGCTATAATCATCTGTATTCTTTCCACTTTCTGTGGGTTTCATTCAATCAAGCTGGTTTCTCATCTTCAACCTTTTATCTTTACTGACATAAAAATGTAAATCTGAATTTCTGCATATTACTTTGGCATCATCCCACAGTTTTTATGATTATTTTTTTCTAAGTATTTTTAATTATCATTATGATTTCTTTCTTTCTCTATTAATTATTTAGACGCTTTAATGTACAAATACAGTTTAAAAAATTATTTTCTCTCTTAATTGCATTGTAACTCCATAATGTGATCTACACATGGAGCAGATGGCCAACACCGAAATCAGATTGATTATATTCTTTGCAGCCAAAGATGGAGAAGCTCTATACAGTCAGCAAAAACAAGACCGGGAGCTGCCTGTGGCTCAGAGCATGAAATCTTTATTGCCAAATTCAGACTTAAATTGAAGAAAGGGGGGAAAACTACTAGACCATTCAGGTATGACCTAAATCAAATCCCTTATGATTATACAGTGGAAATGAGAAATAGATTTAAGGGACTAGATCTGATAGAGTGCTTGATGAACTATGGATGGAGGTTTGTGACATTGTACAGGAGACAGGGATCAAGACCATCCCCAAGAAAAAAAAATACAAAAAACCAAAATGGCTGTCTGAGGAGGCCTTACAAATAGCTGTGAAAAGAAGAGAAGTGAAAAAGCAAAGGAGAAAAGGAAAGATATACCCATTTGAATGCAGAGTTCCTAAGAATAGCAAGGAGAGATAAGAAAGCCTTCCTCAGTGATCAGTGCAAAGAAATAGAGGAAAACAACAGAACGGGAAAAACTAGAGATCTCTTCAAGAAAATTAGAGATACCAAGGGAACATTTCATGCAAAGATGGGCTCGATAAAGGACAGAAATGGTATGGACCTAACAGAAGCATAAGATATTAAGAAGAGGTGACAAGAATATACAGAAGAACTGTACAAAAAAGATCTTCAGAACCCAGATAATCACGATGGTGTCAGCACTAATCTAGAGCCAGATATCTTGGAATGTGAAGTCAAGTGGGCCTTAGGAAGCATCACTACAAACAAAGCTAGTGGAGGTGATGGAATTCCAGTTGAGCTGTTTCAAATCCTGAAAGATGATGCTGTGAAAGTCCTTTACTCAATATGCCAGCAAATTTGAAAAACTCAGCAGTGGCCACAGGACTGGAAAAGGTCAGTTTTCATTCCAATTCCAAAGAAAGGCAATGCAAAAGAATGCTCAAACTACCGCACAGTTGCACTCATCTCACATGCTAGTAAAGTAATGCTCAAAATTCTCCAAGCCAGGCTTCAGCAATACGTGAACCGTGAACTCCCTGATGTTCAAGCTGGTTTTAGAAAAGGCAGAGGAACCAGAGATCAAATTGCCAACATCCACTGGATCATCGAAAAAGCAAGAGAGTTCCAGAAAAACATCTATTTCTGCTTTATTGACTATGCCAAATCCTTTGACTGTGGGGGTTATGATAAACTGGGAAATTCTAAAAGAGATGGGAATACCAGACCACCTCACCTGCCTCTTGAAAAACCTGTATGCAGGTCAGGAAGCAACAGTTAGAAGTGGGCATGAAACAACAGACTGGTTCCAAATAGGAAAAGGAGTACGTCAAGGCTGTATATTGTCACCCTGCTTATTTAACTTCTATGCAGAGTACATCATGAGAAACGCTGGGCTGGATGAAGCACAAGCTGGAATCAAGACTGCCAGGAGAAATATCAATAACCTCAGATATGCTGATGACACCACCCTTATGGCAGAAAGTGAAGAAGAACTAAGGAGCCTCTTGGTGAAAGTGAAAGAGGAGAGTGAAAAAGTTGGCTTAAAGCTCAACATTGAGAAAACGAAGGTCATAGCATCCGGTCCCATCACTTCATGGCAAATAGATGGGAAAACAGTGACAGACTTTATTTTCTTGGGCTCCAAAGTCACTACAGATAGTGACTGGAGCCGTGGAGCCGTGAAATAAAAAGATCCTTGCTTGTTGGAAGAAAAATTATCTCCAACCCAGACAGCATATTAAAAAGCAGAGACATTACTTTGCCAACAAAGGTCCGTCTAGTCGTTTTTCCAGTAGTCATGGATGAATGTGAGTGTTGGACTATAAAGAAAGCTGAGCGCTGAAGAATTGATGCTTTTGAACTGTGGTGTTGGAGAAGACTCTTGAGAGTCCCTTGGACTGCAAGGAGATCCAATCAGTCTATTCTAAAAGGAAATCAGTTCTGAATACTCTTTGGAAGGACTGATGCTGAAACTGAAACTCCAGTACTTTGGCCACCTGATGGAAAGAACGGACTCATTGGAAAAGACCCTGATGCTGGGAAATATTGAAGGCAGGAGAAGTGGACGACAGAGGATGAGATGGTTAGATGGGATTACTTACTTGATGGACATGAGTTTGAGCAAGCTCTGGGAGTTGTTGATGGACAGGGAAGCCTGGTGTGCTGCTGTCCATGGGATCACAAAGAGTCGACATGACTGAGTGACTGAACTGAACTGACTGAAGGAACGTTTGCTGGACTTCTGGGTGGTTTAGTGGTTAAGATTCCTCACTTTCAGGACAGGGAGTGAGCTTCAGTCCCTGGTTGGAAAACTATAAGATCCTGCATGCCTTGCAGTGCAACCAAAAAATAAACTTAAAAAAAAAATGAAAAAGAAATGTTTGCATGTTGCTTCCTCTAATGCATATGTGCCTATTCCTTGTAATACTGCTAACTTTTTGTATTTTGAATACAGTATTAGAGTTTAAAATTGTTGTTTTTTTGATGACTTTAACCTCTTATTGTAGAATAGCCATCACGAGTAATTGTTAACATAGCTACAACAACTTTCTCTTATTTATGATTCATCCTTTCCCAATATTTTAACTTTTACACTAATCAATGGAAATCAGTAGTTGCTTATTTACATTTCTGAATTTTTTTTCATTGTGATCTCTATGATCCATTTCAAAAGACTGTTTATATTTGATCTGTCATTTTTAGAGCCTGTCACAGTGTTTCTAAGGCTGTCTTCTTGCTGTGTTACCAAGAACCCCCATACATTTCTTTTTTTTTTTTTCCCCATACATTTCTTAACTTTACTGTTAGCATGCTAGTTTTAGCCTTTCATCAATTGAAGTGATTTTCTTACTGCTTTTATTGGCGTCGTGCCTTCCTTCCATGAGGAGCAGGAGAGTAGTGGGCATATGAGAGTTACTTATTTTAAAATTTATGTTTAAGTGTTGGCCCAAAATGGAGCATCAGTTTCTTGAAGTTGGAGGTAACTATACCTCCTCCTGCTGTGGGAGAAACTGAAAAAAATATACTATCATTTGTCTTTTGCTTTCAGGTATGCTTACTGTTATTAGATTAGTTTTTGATAAATCATAAATAAATTAATCTGACTCTTAACCTCGTGTATCTGCTCAGTGGGAGTGGATATCATACTTTAAAGTGGAAAACTTGAAACATATCCAGGGACTTCTGTGATGGTCCAGTGGTTAAAACATCTGCCTTGTAGTGCAGGGGACATCGGTTTGATCCTTGGTAGGGGAGTAAAGATCCCACATGCATCAGAGCAGCTAACCCCTTGGGCGGCAGCTAGAGAATCTGTGAGCTGTGAAGATCTCACATGACACAATGAAGATCCTATGTGCTGTAACTAAGACCTCCTGCAGCAAAATTAGTATATATATATGTGTGTGTAACTTATATATACACACACACACACATATTATATATAGCGTATATATAATATTTTTTATATGCGCGACCCCACGGACTGTAGCCTGTCAGGCTCCTCTGTCCATGGAATTCTCCAGGCCAGAATACTGGAGTGGGTGTCTGTTTGCTTCTCCAGGTGATCTTCCCAATCCGGGGGTTGAACCTAGGTCTCCCGCATTCTAGGTGGATGCTTTACCATCTCAGTCACCAGGGAAGCCTATATGTATCTAGGCTGGGAGAAGAGGGGCAAGAAAGGGTTCTTTTTGTTTTTTGAATAGTAAGATATTTACATGCTTTTTTCTAAAATTAAAAAAGGATACACAGTAAATTCCCCGCCTGCTAAGCTTCCTCACAGTACCCAAACAGTGTTAATAGTCTCTAGTGCATCTTTCCTAAGACATTCTGGGACATACTGAGCAAATGCACATGTATATCATTGCCACCCCTCTCCCCTTTTAAAAAATGCATGCTGTCATCCATCTGCAGCATATTTTTAAAAGTTACTTAGTTTGGAATTCATTTCCTGATAGTACATAAAGAGCTTCCTTATTTTAATCATTGCATGATAGTTCATTATGTGGATGTACCAGTATTTGTTTAACTGCCTTTGCTTAGTGAACATTTGGGTGGTTTTAATCTTATGCCATTTCAAACACTGCGATGTATGAGTAACCACCCATTTTACACAAGTACAAATTTATTTTGTAAAATCTTGGGAGTAGAATTACTGGCTGAAAAGTGTAAGCGTTAGTCACTCAGTTGTGTTGGACTCTTTGTGACCCCATGGACTATAGCCCACCAGGCTCCTCCATCCAGGGAATTCTCCAGGCAGGAATACTGGAGTGGGTTGCCATTTCCTCTCCAACTGGGTGAAAGGATATTTGCAATTTTAATTTTGATAAGGCATATTGCCTTCCATGTATGTCTCACTTTGTGTTATACCCTTTAGTTAGACATTTATCCAGTTGATTGGTGAAAATGGTAATATTAATGGGATTAGTCTCACTATAATAATAGAATGCATCTTTTCATGAAGAGCTATTTTATGAAGTTAGAATTGCCAGTGTTTTATGACTCTGTCTCTTATATTTCAATATTATTTAATCCTCTCTCTGTTTCTGTTACTACTTTGTGATTTTTGTTTTATCATTTAAATTTTTGATGCAGCTGAAATTTATTTTAGTTCAAGCCTTTTGTAAGCAGATTCCAGAATATGCAAAAGTAGAATAGTACTGTAGTACTATGAAAATTCCATATACCCATCCTACATCATATTTAGCAGATACAAGATTTTATTATACCACTTCATCTGTTTCTTTATATTAAAATTAATGATTAAATGTTCATTCATCTTCATTATCTATTTTTCTTTTTGTAGAAATGGTGTGCTCATTTTTAACACTCCCAGATTTTTGATTTGGGGGAAAAAAACTACCTCTCTTAGATACTCAGGTTATAACAACCACACTATCATGCCTGTCCTGATAGAAGAAGGAGTGCAAGGCAATTTCAGATGTAGATTTTTAGGTAATACCCCTAAATGTTTTACTTATTTGCACTATTGTTTTTATAAGTATTGTAGAATATGTAAAATATGCTAGTCAAACAATAAAAATTTTAGGGTCCTGAACTGCCAACAGTGGGATTTGCTCCCCCAAGAAACTTTGTATTTACAGAAGGCCTGGGACAGTGCTGCTAAAATTTCCTCAGATGCATTTTCATTATGAATACTAATTGCTGTAACTTGGTTCATATATTCTGTGTTTTTTATGCATGTCATTTATTTACAAGTCATTATTTCAATTTTTGTGATTATTTCAATAAAAACTAGAGTTAAAGCTTTTGGTAGGGGGTGCTGTATCTGGTCTTGGGGTGCTGTGCCTGGTCTTAGTTGTGGTGTCTGGGATCTTCTTCCCTTACCAGGAATGGAACCTGGGCTTCCTGCACAGGAAACGCAGAGTCTTAGCCACTGGACTGTTAAAATTACCTATTCACTTAAAATTAGGAATGATGTCTTTTTTTTTTTTTAAGAAAATTATTCCTATCTACTTGCCATTTTTTATTCTACTCCTCCTTCTGCCTTGACACTTACCAGTCCTTCCAAAAATTCTACATGTGAGACTAATCATTGTTAATCTTAGTATGTGTCTTCCAAGACATTTTGTTATTTATATAAATACATAAAGACTTGTAGGCTTTATTGGTTAATTTTTAGAAATTCTTATTATTCATGTTGATTTGTATCATGAGACACATTGCTTCATTTAATGACCTATTGCTCACAGAAGGATGTTTCAGCAGCCCCACTTGGTTTCTAAAACTGTCTGATTTGACCTCAGTTCTCCAATCAGATCTTGCTGTAGATAAGCCAAAATCTTACTAAGAAGATTTGCTAAGCTAAGTCCTCTACTTTCCCATAAACACAATATGCTGTTTCTGTCTCTAGGTCTTTGCTCATTTTCTTTTCTACTCTTCTCATGCTCGGTGTCATCTTCTTAAGAACCTCACTTGAATATTTCAGTTCTGTCCAGATCGCATTAGATTTTTGTCTTGAACTCTTGGGTTCAGATGGTCCCTGACTTAACGATGCTTCAACTTATAATTTTTTCAACTTTAAAATGGTACAAAGCAATATGCATATATGAAGTAGTTACCATAGTTTGAACTTTGGTCTTTTCCTAAGCTAACTCTGTGCAGTATGATTTTCTCTTAATGATGCTGGGCATCAACAGTGAGCTGCAGCTCCCATTTACCCACATGATCATGAGAGTAGACAACTCATACACTCAAAACCATTCTCTATCCATACAACAATTCTGTTTTTTATTTTCAGTGGAATATTTGATAAATTACATGCAATAGTCAACATTTGATGATAAAGTATTTAGAGATGCCTTATTTTCTTTACTACTTCACAGTGATTAGTGTTCAATAAAATTTTAAAGTACTTTAAAATAATATGTACATAGTATCTTTGGGGGCTTCCCAGGTGGCTCACTGGTAAAGAATCCACCTACCAGTGCAGGAGATACGAGTTTGATCCTTGGGTCAGGAAGATCCCCTGGAGGAGAAAATGGCAGCTCACTCCAATGTTCTTGCCTGGGAAATCCCATAGACGGAGGAGCCTTGCAGGCTACAGTCCATGTTGGTTGCAAAGAGTCGGGCACGACTAAGATGCATGCACAAAGTATCTTTGGGATTCTTCAGGTGGATGTCTTGTTTTGAACATTTTAAACAGCTTTTCTAAAACTAAACTTTGATAAATATTGATTTCAGGTGCATGGTGGAGGCCTGGACTTTACTGCGACAACATTCTAATAGGTTGAATATAGAGGAGCTGCTCAAGCATACGTATGAAGTCTGTCAGGAGATGGGCTTAATGGAGGATTTACTGAAGCTACCATTCACGGACACTGAGCAGGTAATGATTTGTCAGTGTAAACTTATATCTGGAAATTCAGGATAAGTTAATAGCTTACAAATCTATTTTCTTCCTTCTAGGAGTGTTTAGTGAGATTTTTACAGTCCAGAGCGAGTGTTCAGAATCATGAATTCCTTTTAGTTCACCATTTGCAGCGTGCCAATTATATTCCTGCCTTGAAGCTGAACCAGACTCTGAAGATTAATCTTATGGTACAGTTGAACTTGTTTTATTATGGGGGAACAAGAGAATAGGGAAAACAGATGACTTCATTATAGAAGAGCTTTGTATAATCTTGAATTTAGAAAATCCTCACTTTCTGTAGCAGAATTGGCAAACAGGGTGTTGTTACTTACCAGTTTTTTTATATGTGCCATTTCTGTTAGGGTATCTGCCCACAGTCTTGCCAGACTAACTACTTTACTCACTCAGGGAAAATAGCAATTGGTAGAGGGCAACAGTAGGAGATAAATAGTGCAAAAAGCATGGACTTTAGGGGTTGGGCTGATTGTTCATTGGCTCTGTGTGCTTGGACACACTCTGAACCTTGGTTTCCTTAATTGTAAAATGACAGTATCTTTTGTGAGGATGCACAGAGGTGTGTGTGATGGAGCATGTTGCTTAGTAAATGAAAATCATTGCTTTTATTAGTTGTAAATAATCAAGGCTGGGAAGGAGAGACTTGGAACTTATTGATGGGTAAGAATTGATGAAGCAGTTAGGTTGTGTGTATGATGTCTTTGGTTTGGAAGAATGGATATGTAGAAAGGAGGAAGGTATTCTTGTGTATTCATAATTATATTTTAAATAGTAAATAATAGACATAGCACCTAACATTTTTGAAGATTAAATTTTTACCAGTTATGTTATGTTCTATAGAATGATCGTGATCCTCGTTTGCGAGAGAGATCAGTGACTCGAAATTCTATAATAGACCAATACGGGAAAATCCTTCCTAGAGTCCAGCGAAAGTTAGCCATTGAGCGAGCAAAGCCTTACCATCTGTCAGCATCATCAGTTTTTCGAGAAGGTAAGATTTCATTGAAAAATGTCCTAAAATACTGTGCTAGAAAAGATACTGAATGATTATCTTCTAAAACCTTTGTTATCTTCTGTTTAGCTCAGTTTTGCTTTAATTCATCACAATGATGCTTTGTGGTGTTGTTTGTTTGTTTTTTTATTGGTTGTCCTACCCCAAGAAATCGAAAGCTTCCTTGGAACTTTTAAACTTTCTAGTTTATTTAGTACAGAGTGGCAGAACTCTTTTGATTTCATTTGAAGACTGCTTACTTTTAGAAAACATGTAGAATAATTATTTCACCATCTCCCAAAAGCCAAAATTGTTACATTTCTGCACATATATTGCTAAACCAAATATAATTTGAACTACTCATGTTTTGTTTTCTCCAATCACTTTGCCATATTAGTCTTATCTACTTTAAAATCCTGGTGTTAGAGATGAAATTAAATACTGCCTTTTTTGTTTCACAGTTTCTAGACCAAAACCATTATCAGCGGTTCCAAAACAGGCTGTAACCGGGACTGTGTTAACAAGATCTACTTTCATCAATAATGTGTTATCTAAAATTGGAGAAGTCTGGGCAAGTAATGAACCTGAAAACAGCATCTCTGTCTACAATAGGTATGTTTTTCTTACACCTTTTACAATCATGCTACTTGCTAATCTTCCCTGGGTTATCAGCTGCATTCATAAACTGTCCAGCCTTAGAGCTTATTAGTGTATGCAGGAAAAATGTTTTGTGTTGTCTACTTTTCTTGCAAGAAGAACATTCTTTGTTCTTAAATTTGAAACCAGTTATATTCATTGTTATTTGTAAATAAGCAGAATATACATTGTGAAAAAAAGAGTCCCGCTCCCATCTAACCTTACCTTCTTACAGTGTTTGTATTGATAATGTATCTTCTTTGTGAAACATAATCAAAAGTTAAATTTTTATTTTCTCTCTAGTCCTAAAGTAGAGGAACCCTCTCCTGTAGCATATTCTCTCCCAGATCCAGAGCTGCCTGAGGCATTTGTTGGAACACCAATTACAAAGGCATCACAAAGAATTTCTAGGTAAGAATTTATTTAATCACTTTTAAAAGACAGTGTTAGACAAGACTTACACTGATAACAATATTTCTCTTAGTTTCAGTTACTTCACTTAGTAATGATATTCTCTAGGTTCATCCATGTTGCTTACAAATGGCAATATTTCATTCCTTTTGTTGACTAATTCCATTGTATATATATGTATATTATATATATATATATGTATATTATATATATGTCCATTATATATTTTTTAAGGAAGCTCCATTCTGTTTTCCATGGTGACTATACCAATTTATATTCCCACCAGCAGTATAAGAGGGTTCTCTGTTCTCCATACCCTCTTTAGCTTTTATTATTTGAGGACTTATTGATGATAGTCTGACCAGTGTGAGATGATACTTAATAATTACACTATAATTTTAAAGTTATCTTTGAAGTCTTCATAAATACTGTTGTAAATTATTGAAGGAGTTTTTAATGCTTCCTTTAAAAAAATAATTTGGGCAGTTTTATAGTAATTTTAAGGAATTTTACATCAGCTGATAATCTACTTAGAATTTTGCTTAATGACTTCAGACCGCTTAAAGAAAAGCAAACTTTGTATTAAAATCATAAGCAAAATAAATTATTAATTTGCTTTCTTTAATCTCTCTGATTCAGACCCATGAATGAAGGCTATTTTTGTAAATCCCAGCTCATCTTGGTTGGCTTCTAAAAACGTGCTCCTGTTTAACTGAGCCTACTAAAATGCCTTACGTGGCTTTAGTACAATGACACTTATTTCTTAAACCTATGGTTATTAGAATAGGAAACAGTTAAATTGAAATTTTGTATCCAAGATGGAACTGTGGTTGTTTATTTAAGGCATTGGAGAGTGGAGAGATGTTTGTGATCATCAATAGCAGAGTACAAAAAGTATCTCTTAATGTAATAATTCTTTCTCTTTAATAATATGACCATAATTGTTGAAATTTTCTGACTTTTTACAATTTGTCCGTGACAAAATGACATAATTTTGTTGAAATAGTTTTGATACTAAGAATAAAGGTACTCAGAATAAGTTAATAACTTAAAAACAATTGGGCTTAACCCATTTGTAGTATATATAATGGATATCTTTTCAAATCATGAAAGGATTTTCCCTTTTGGGGGTTAGATTTTATAAAATTGAGGTTCTTTTCCTTTATTACCATAAGGAGATGGTGAGAAGGTTGCTTCAAATAGAAGTCGTTATCACTGACATGGTTTTTTTTACCAATAGTTTTGGTTTTTTTCCCATAAGTCACTTTTTCTCAGTTCCTTTGTACTTAAAAGTGAAAGTGAAGTTGCTCAGTGTGTCTGACTTTTTGCAACTCCATGGACTGTCGCCCACCTGGGTCCTCTATCCATGGGATTTTCCAGGCAAGAATACTGGCGTGGGTTGCCATTTCCTTTCTCCAGGAGATCTTCCCGACCCAGGGATTGAACCCTGGTCTCCCTCATTGTAGGCAGCCGCTTTACCATTGAATAGGTCTGCAATTCAAGAAGGGAGAGATAATAAATGTTGAGGCCTACCAATGGCCTAAGGACTATTATGAGAATCCTTTAAAGCCAGTGTTAACACATATGGAATAGAGCTGATTGAGGTATGAATATTTACCTTTTATAAAAATCATTCCACTTCTTCTATATTTTTCAAATTGGGTGTGCATTAGTGTAAGTAAAATTTAATGGATTATGGCTTAGCATAGATAATATCAATGGGCTCTGAATATAGTAAGGCTAAACACCATTTTATGTAATTCATGTTTTGTATATGTGTATAGTCTAAAATGCATTACCTACTTGGATCATGGTCAAAAAGTTGTTGAGGAAATAAAAGACCTAATGTGATATTTAACACTTTCTTCAGAAAACAATCAAAAATGTTTTTCTTCATATCTTTTTTAAATATAACTTAAACACATCAAGTCTTGTTAGTATAAGAATTTTGCTTTTACTCAGTAGGTATACCACTTGCTGTACAGACCTTGCTTCTGAGAAATAGTCTTTCCTAAGTAGGCACCTTAAACATAAATTTCAGCCTAATGCAAGGCATCTAACAAAATACCTATTTGGGATAGCTCAATAAAAAAGTAAGCAAAAGTTTACAAATATATAATTTGAATGCAAATGAAGTAGAGAAGGAAAGAAGAATCAGAAGACAACAGAGAAAGAAATGTCTAGCAACCTGACTGAATATTTTTGGTTTAATCTTAGAAATCTCAGGGCTGTGCTTAGTACAGAAAAACAAATGCAAAGATACTGTATTTAGAGGAAGAAAATACTTCCTGTAAATATTTCCCCACCACATAATAAGTTGTTTTGAAGCACCTATGATTTCTGTTGGTCTGCCATCTCTTGCAGCAAAAATCTTGAACTTAAAGAATAGAGTGGCAAAGAAGGCATAGCAGCAAGAAATTATTATTTCTGGGTACCAGACTTCCTTTTCTGGTTATTCTCAGCTGAATCACATAGGCATCTTGGGGTAGTGTTTTTGTTGCTAGGAATGTAGCCGTAAAATAAACTATTAGGAAATTGGGAAAGGAGTGACCGCATGTTTATAAATGGTCCACAAAAATCGTAATCTGAAAATTTCACCTTCAAGTTTATTTATTTGTAAATTAGGTTTTTAAGCTGTTTGGACTATGTGTACTTAATACAAGTCATCAATGAGATCATTTTTATCATCTGATATGATAAGAATGTCTAGGACACTGTGGAAAAAAGAACCATTGAATGTAGTCCTGGGATTTTCTTTTGCTACTAACCTCATTAATTTGAGAAAATTAACATTTCCTTTGGTTGCTAAGTGTATTGATCAGAACCGGAAAGGTAAATAAACCAGTATTCATTATGTACATTTCATGTAGATGAAAGGAATTTCTATGTTGATGAAAGTGAATTGCAGTGAATGGCTTGCTAGGGAAGCGTTACATTGTTTTCTTGAGTGCTTGAATCATTAACTGTTTGTCTTCATTTGAAAATGAATGGTTGGCACGTAGAGGGGTCAGTTGGTTAGGGGAGGGAGGAGGGCTATAACTCCTTTTGAGGGAGTGGGGAGCATGATCAGAGAAGGAAATGGCAACCCACTCCAGTACTCTTGCCTGGAAAATCCCATGGATGGAGGAGCCTGATAGGCTACAGTCCATGGGGTCGCAAAGAGTTGGACACGACTGAGTGACTTCACCTTCACTTTTCCATTGGAGAAGGAAATGGCAACCAACTCCAGTATTCTTGTCTGGAGAATCCCAGGGACAGAGGAGCCTGGTGGGCTGTCATCTGTGGGGTTGCAGAGAGTTGGACATGGCTGAAGTGACTTAGCAGCAGCAGCAGTGAGAGCATGATCAAATTGCTATCTAGGTTTCATAATTCTCTTCTTTCACTACTGAATTAATTCTGATTTTTGAAACTAAGGGTGGCATTGCCAATAGTAATATACTTGTCTGAATTTACATTTTCATATGGTTATCATATTTACCAGTGAATATAGAAGTTTGAATAATTAAATGGGATACTAATTCTTTTTGTTTCTTCAGTATAACTCAAAATGTTACCAGGATTTTTCTTTTTATATGTATCCTATGATTCCAGACTGCTGGATTTGGTTGTTCATCCTGTCCCCCAGCCCTCTCAGTGTTTGGAGTTTATTCAGCAAAGCCCCACAAGATCTCCTTGGCCCCTGGCATCTGGTTCATTGCCAGTGAGTTCACAATTAAAAGGATCACATCAGAATGCCTCCAGGGCTTCAGAATTACATTTACTTGAAACTCCTCTTGTTGTTAAGGTAAGTATTATATTACATATGGAGAAGGAAATGGCAACCCACTCCAGTGTTCTTGCCTGGAGAATCCCAGGGTCGGGAGAGCCTGGTGGGCTGCCATCTATGGGATAGCAGAGTCGGACACGACTGAAGCGACTTAGCAGCAGCAGCATCTAGTATTCATAGTGAAGCTAGGAAGTTCCTTACAAATAGCAGAGAAAAATGAAACTATAATCAACATCTCGGGGTAATAGGGTTTTAAGCCTTTATTTTCCCTTTTTCTGTGGATATGTTTCCAAATGCTTACTGTATTGTAAATTAGCCTTTTTTCTTTGAGGAATGCTTTCATGTTGTTGTTGGTGTGTTTTTTTTTCTGATACCATTTTGCTAGTCTTTCATCAAATACTTTCTCATTCTTAACATTTTTTTTAAGTTTTCTTTTAAAATTCTAGCTCCTTCAGTAATATTATAAAGTGTTACTCTTTCCTACTATCAGTAGGAAATTGCTTTTTCCTTCATCCTTTCTGATAAATTACTAGCAGAGAAACCACAGCTAAACTTGTGATGACTGGTAACAGTGGATTTTTACCTTCTTGTTGGAAAGCCATTTTCACATATGTTCTCTGCAAGTTCCTTGTCTGATATTCTGGATTGAGTCCCAGAACTTTTTATTATTTTATCCTTAATTGTTTCTGGATATCCAACATTTAAAGTGAAGCCAAGGAATTCTTATTCTTCAAACTGGATAAAAGATACTTCAATAAATGCTATTCCTAAAACAGTTATTAAAAGAAATTGAAAAGGTAGTTGCTAAGATTAAGTTCTTAATATTTAATATCCAGTATAGTATTTCTAACTTTTTTCTTCTATAGAAAAACACTCATATTTTATAAAATCTGCCATTAAGTTCAAATGAAATTAAATGAGGGAGTAATTTTGTACTTGCTACCAAAAAGAATCTAGGAAAAAAATCAATATAATCTTATGATGGATCTAATGGAATTTAATAATCTAATAGGATCCAGTAATTTGTTTACAAGTCCTTTAGAGGTTAAGTGAGGAAATTGTTTTTGCTAACTAGTTCATCTGCTAATTATTTGTAATCGTTGTAGTAAACCATCAGAATTCTCATAAGTAAGTCTGTTACTATTGGATTCATGTAATGGAATTACATTTTTTTCTAAAACATTCTTAAAGTCAATCTTATTAATTTAGATTAGCTTGCTATAATTAAACTAGATTCTGTTCATCACACAGTATGATCTCTTTCACCTACTAAAGTTTTCTAAGCGATAGTTAAATTATCTTATATCAGCACTTTATTTTTTAAGTTGAACTTAAACCTAGGAATAATCAGGGTTTAGAATGAGAGATGGGAATATAGCCATCATTGCCACTCATTTGGCTCTGTCTGTCCTTTCGTGTCTTTTACAAACACTAATGGTGAATGCCATTTACTCTGTGTCATAGAAAGCTAAGACTTTGGCTATGTCAGTTACTTCCTCTGGATTTGCCGAGTTCACTCCTCAATCCATCCTAAGGTCTGGTCTTCGAACGACACCTTTAGCATCTCCCTCTCTGTCGCCTGGAAGATCTCTTAGTCCTCCTTTACGACTCAAAGAAACTAGAATTTCGTTCATGGAAGAAGGCATAACCACGAAATGGACTGCTGGAGTAAGTTTGATAATAGTTGGAACAAAAGGACTTCTTTAAGCTCCTATCAGTGTAAATGATATTGCCATAGATTTTTATATACAGTCTTGCAGATAGTCATAAAATCAGAAAACATTATTTCAGAGAGAAATTTAGGGGCCTTGGCTAAGCCAAACCTGTCATTTACAGGTGAAGAAAATAGGGCTAGAAGCACCAAGTTAAATTGTCTATAACCACATAGTTACTTAATGGAGGAAACGGGACTGGGATTGAGATCCGTGGTTGGGTTTGTTTGTTTGTTTGTTTTGTGCTGTCTTTGTTTTTTAACCTGTACTGCACTGTTGCTCTCAGTAAGTTCCTAGTTTGTTGTCTGTTTGGGAGGGTATGTCTATGGAGCTTCACTGTAGGTTAATAGGGGCCCATTGGTGATTATTGGGCATCTTGCCTATTCTATATTTTCGTCTTTTGGAAGTACTGATCTATTACCAATTAGAGAATCATTAACAGTCATTAACTTTTAATCATCAGTCTGAGGAGAATGAATTTAAAGTAAGTAAATTTTGATGGAGAAAAGAATTTGGAGATACACAGAGCATGGAAAGAGTGGGTATGATTGGATTGGATAAGTTAGACTTAACTGATTAAAAAAATTTTTTTTTCTCCAAATCTTTACTCGATAGACTGTAGATGACAGCAAAGCAAGAACATGTATTACTGCATCTTTACATGAATGTGGAGCTCCAGCAGAAACTGAATGGCTGAAGAACAAAGATAAGACAACATCTTTTCCCCTGGATAGCCCTGAAAAGGAGCATCAAGAAATGGTTGTCAGATCGCAGGCTACAACTTCACAAAGTTTGGAGAAACTGGATGTGAGCGTAGAAAATAGCAATACTTCCGCCAGATCGGACCAGACTACCTTAGAGTATCAGGATGCCCCATTACCAGAAGACTTTGAAGGCATAGCCTCTAAGTCAGTGAGCTCTTCCGCTGAGCTGATTACTGATTTAACAGAACGGACCGAGAAGAAAGACACATTTGAACCAGGAGTGACTCCTCCAGAGCTAGAGAAGCGAATGGGTAAGGACTCATCCCAGACATTCGAAACGGCCACTGATATCCTTCAGTAAAATTTGGAATGGAAGTTTTTCTACCGTAGGAAAAGCAACAGGGTTAGATAATTACATGATCATAGTCAGTAGGTTCTAGCCATAGTACACATATCTTATTCTTTCCGCTTACAAACTTTGATTATAAATATGTATGAGGTTTGAGAAGAGGAGAACTTAATGTGTGTTCTGTTTTCATTTGGAAATGAAATTTAGAAAAGAACAGTAATGATTAAGGAAGTAAATATCAGTGGGACATAAGGTCTTCCTATAGTTATGAGAAATAATAATACTACCTCTACAGACTACATTAACTTATCCATCCAGCAGCTTCAACTTTCTAGAAAGCTGCTTAGAAAACAGGAAGTTCATTCTGCTCTCCATCCCTACCTCCAAAATAATCACTAGAAAGTGAAAATAAATGTCCAAAGACTCATGAATTTATTGTCTTTATATTCATTTATCAAAAAATGTTTGAGCCCCTAATCTTGTGCAATGGACAGGGTCCTGCTTTGTGTGTGTGTTAGGTATTAAGGATAAATAAAGTAGAGGATAAGGAATAAAAATGTGCTAGATGTTAAGGATAAACTAAGTAGACATGGCACTTGCCTGCGTGTAATGTAAAGACTAGTGAGTGAGTGATAGTTGCTCAGACATGCCTGACTCTTTGAAACCCCATGCACTGTACCCTGCCAGGCTCCTCTGTCCATGGAATTATCCAGGCAAGATGACTGGAGTGGATTGTGGATTAAATCAAACAAGTGTGTACAATGCATTTTGATAAATGCTATGCTGGGAGACACAGTAGGAACCAGTGGAACACAAGAAAGGGGAGAAACTTTGCTTAGAATTGGTGGATCAGAAAACTTAATCTATTTTAATCTTTCTTACTCCTGTACAGATATAACAAGCTTATTTAAAGATAATTCCTATCTTTAAATCTGTAAAACCACTGTAAAAATGTGTGTCATAGTGATTTCTTTGGGAAAATATTTTCTGCCTAAGCTGAACTAAGGTTTCTTAAAATGTGAATCCACTGAAGTTGGGGCTAATGTTGTCTTTATTTGATAAATGTACACATTATTAACTGGACATGGAACAACAGACTGGTTCCAAATAGGAAAAGGAGTATGTCAAGGCTGTATATTGTCACCCTGCTTATTTAACTTACATGCANGTGGGATGATTTGGGAGAATAGCATTGAAATTTGGATACTATCATGTAAGAAATGAATTGCCAGTCTATGTTTAATGCAGGATGCAGGACGCTTGGGGCTGGTGTATGGGGATGATCTGGAGGGATGATGTGGGGTGGGAGGTGGGAGGGGGGTTCATGTTTGGGAGTTCGTGTAAAAAAATAAATAAATACAAAAAAAAAATAAAATAAAACACAATCTACACTTTAAAAAAAAAAGTGGCAGGAATATGTTTTTTTAGTTTTCTAAAATGGAAAGTTAAAATGTCTCTGTTATTAGTCTAAACATTGTAAACTGGAAAATGTATATATCTCAAGTGTTGTTATAACTTGAAAATTTTGCTCAAAAAATGTTCCAGATAATTAAATTCACCCCTGAACTAGGCCCTGGGGCAATGATTGAATTAACTATAAATTATACAGCTAAGATATAAAACTCTTAGATTGCTATTTTGTAATAAAAATACTGACAGAACTTTTAAATTTCATTTTTATCTCCATGTTGTTATGCAATTACAAGTTCCAGAAATATCTGAAACTCTTGGTACCAAAAAGAACTTTTTAAGATTATATTAGTGACCAATGCATAGCAACAATATAGAATGTCTTTAACCAGTGTGCACCCACATTGTTTCTCCCAGGGCAGAGTTGGTAATACTGAAGCTGCCTGAAAAATCTAATGGGAATAAAAACTTCACATTCAATTTGTTTTATGATACAAACATCATCTATCCTGACCACACACAAACGTAAGTGTACTAAGAAGAAAACATTTTCAAAAGATCTATCTGTTCAAGAGGATGTGAAATTGAATGAAAAATTATTTTATTTTTTCATGATATGACAAATAGATTTTAACATAGTAAGCTTACATTATTTGTTTATTATCCATTATGAAGAGCTGCATTGATTTTCAAAGAAAACTGTTTCATTGTGTCAAGTTTCATGTCGTTTGTTTTTGTCACCAACTCATTTGCCCCAAGAAGTTTCACCCCACAAACAATAGGCTGTGAGATAATTTTGCCATGAAAAGTAAAATGATGAAACATTTAATAAAAGAAGCATGCAGTCTGGCTTTACATACTCTTATTTCACTCTTTCAGGAAATTTTTTTTTAATCCCAGTATTTTCAACAAATCTATATGGCTCTTATCATCCATTATTTTAAGAATGTCACATCCACTTGTCACTGTATGAGCCATTATGAAGCATAAAATTTATATAAAATAAAAATGAGAATATTGCATCAGTGAAGAAATCGAATTATTCAATCAGTTGAAACCAAACTTCAAACCAAACTGTCAATCAGTTATGTCATCTTTTAAAGTAGAATTGCCTTATTGCCAGTTAATTGTGAAGTGAAAATATTTGCAGCAGTGTCCCAAGAGCTGGACACGACTAGCCACTAAACAACAAAGGCAACAGATTATTATGACTAAAAAACTTGGAACCATCAAATTCATGTACTTTACCCTAAGAAGCTGTGGGTCATGTTAGAGACTAAAGCATACCAATCAGCTCAACCAGGAAACACCAGAAATACTAAATCTACACGAAAGCCTAGGAAGGCGGAGTTGGTTAATAATAGTAAAAAGTAATATCCACTGACAAATATCAAAACAGAATTTAGTAAGTAGAGAAATGATCTTAGAAAGAAATAACAGGATGACAAAATTAATAGTGAATATTACAGATCGGTAAATATAAATTTAAATATAACTAAGCATTAATAAATTATATATTTGATATGCAGGAAAATAAAAGATGGACTTGTAATGTAAATCTAAGAGGTAAAAGTGAAAATACCATTATAATTAGGGCATTTTAAAGTTAAATATTCATGTGGGAATTTTAAAAGTTATCAAACAAAAAATAAATAAAATATATAGCATATTTAATTTCCAAATCAGAAAAAGAGAAAAATTTAGAGAAAAATAAGTAAAACCAACAGAAAAGGATGAAACCAAAAAGAATGAAAGTAGAAGCAAAATAAATTTGCTAATTATGAAACACAAAACAGAATTTTTGAAATTCTGAAGTGAACACATTATTAATTGCTCTAAGAATTTCAGTTCAGTTGATCAGTCATGTCTGACTCTTTGTGACCACAGGAACTGTGGCACACCAGACCTCCCTGTCCATCACCAACTCCCGGAGGCTACTCAAACTCATGTCCATTAAGTCGGTGATGCCATCCAACTGTTTCATCCTCTGTCATCCCCTTGTCCTCCTGCCCCCAATCCCTCCCAGCATCAGGATCTTTTCCAATGAGTCAATTCTTCGCATCAGGTGGCTGGAGTATTCGAGTTTCAGCTTCAGCATCAGTCCTTCCAATGAATATTCAAGACTGATTTGCTTTAGGATTGACTGGTTGGATCTCCTTGCAGTCAAAGGGAGTCTTCCCCAACACCATAGTTCAAAAGCATCAATTCTTTGGCACTCAGCTTTCTTTATAGTCCAACTGTCATATCCATACATGACCACTGGAAAAACCATAGCTTTGGCTAGACGGACTTTTGTTGTCAAAGTAATGTCTCTCCTTTTTAATATGCTGTCTAGGTTGGTCATAACTTTTCTTCCAAGGAGCAAGCATCTGTTTATTTCTTGGCTGCACTCACCATCTGCAGTGATTTTGGAGCCCCAAAAAATAAAGTCAGCCACTGTTTATACTGTTTCCCCATCTATTTCCCATGAAGTGATGGGACCAGATGCCATGATCTTAGTTTTCTGAATGTTGAAATTTAAGCCAACTTTTTCTCTCTCCTGTTTCACTTTCATAAAGAGGCTTTTTAGTTCCTCTTCACTTTCTGCCATAAGGGTGATGTCATCTGCATATCTGAGGTTATTGATATTTCTCCCGGCAGTCTTGATTCCAGCTTGTGTTTCACTCAGCCCAGCATTTCTCATGATGTACTCTGCGTATAAGTTAAATGAGCAGGGTGACAATATACAGCCTTGACGTACTCCTTTTCCTGTTTGGAACCAGCCCGTTCCATGTCCACTTCTAACTGATGCTTCCTGACCTACACGTAGATTTCTCAAGAGGCAGGTCAGGTGGTCTGGTATTCTCATCTCTAAAAAGTTTCCAGAGTTTGTTGTGGTCCACACAGTCAGAGGCTTTGGCATAGTTAATAAAGCAGAAATAGATGTTTTTCTGGAACTCTCTTGCTTTTTTGATGATCCAACGGATGTTGGCAATTTGATCTCTGGGTCCTCTGACTTTTCTAAATCCAGTTTGAACATCTGGAATGCCATAAGGGTGATGTCATCTGCATATCTGAGGTTATTGATATTTCTCCCGGCAGTCTTGATTCCAGCTTGTGTTTCACTCAGCCCAGCATTTCTCATGATGTACTCTGCGTATAAGTTAAATGAGCAGGGTGACAATATACAGCCTTGACGTACTCCTTTTCCTGTTTGGAACCAGCCCGTTCCATGTCCACTTCTAACTGATGCTTCCTGACCTACACGTAGATTTCTCAAGAGGCAGGTCAGGTGGTCTGGTATTCTCATCTCTAAAAAGTTTCCAGAGTTTGTTGTGGTCCACACAGTCAGAGGCTTTGGCATAGTTAATAAAGCAGAAATAGATGTTTTTCTGGAACTCTCTTGCTTTTTTGATGATCCAACGGATGTTGGCAATTTGATCTCTGGGTCCTCTGACTTTTCTAAATCCAGTTTGAACATCTGGAATTCACAATTCACGTATTGCTGAAGCCTGGCTTGGAGAATTTTGAGCATTACTTTACTAGTGTGTGAGATGAGTGTGGTTGTGTGGTAGTTTGAGCATCCTTTGGCATTGCCTTTCTTTGGGATTGGAATGAAAACTGACCTTTTCCAGTCTCATTGCCACTGCTGAGTTTTCCAAATTTACTGGTATATTGAAAGCACTTTCACAGCATCATCTTTTAGGATTTGAAATATCTCAACTGGAATTCCATCACTTCTACTAGCTTTGTTTGTAGTGATGCTTCCTAAGGCCCACTTGACTTTGCATTCCAGGATGTCTGGCTCTAGGTTGGTGATTACACCATCATGATTATCTGGGTCGTGAAGATCATTTTTGTGTAGTTCTTCTGTGTATTCTTGTCACCTCTTCTTAATATCTTCTGCTTCTGTTAGGTCCATACCATTTCTGTCCTTTATCGAGCCCATCTTTGCATGAAATGTTCCCTTGGTATCGCTCATTTTCTAGAAGAGATCTCTAGTCTTTCCCATTCTATTGTTTTCCTCTATTTCTTTGCACTGATCACTGAGGAAGGCTTTCTTATCTCTCCTTGCTATTCTTAGGGACTCTGCATTCAAATGGGTATATCTTTCCTTTTCTCCTTTGCTTTTTCACTTCTCTTCTTTTCACAGCTATTGGTAAGGCCTCCTCAGACAGCCATTTTGCCTTTTTGCATTTCTTTTCCTTGGGGATGGTCTTCATCCCTGCCTCCTGAACAGTGTCTTGAAATTCTGTCCATAGTTCTTCAGGTACTCTATCAGATCTAATTCCTTGAATCTATTTGTGACTTCCACTGTATAATCGTAATCTAAGAATTTAGGACTGTCTTTGTAAATAGCATATCTTTAGAAGTTCACACACTAAAATATTTGAATGGTAACTGTTTGATGAGGATGTTATTGGCAGTATTGTCACTCATTTCAGTTGCTCAGTCATGTCTGACTCTTTGTGACCCCATGGACCTCAGCACGCCAGTCTTCCCTGTCCATCAACTCCTGGAGGCTACTCAGTACTCAAACTCATTGAGTCAGTAGTGCCGTCCATCCATCTCATCCTTTGTCATCCCCTTCTCCTACCTTCAGTCTTTCCCAGCTTCAGGGTCTTTTCAGATGAGTCAGTTCTTCACATCAGTTGGCCAAAGTATTGGAGCTTCAGCTTCAGCATCAGTCCTTCCAATGAATATNTCTCATCCTTTGTCATCCCCTTCTCCTACCTTCAGTCTTTCCCAGCTTCAGGGTCTTTTCAGATGAGTCAGTTCTTCACATCAGTTGGCCAAAGTATTGGAGCTTCAGCTTCAGCATCAGTCCTTCCAATGAATATAGTGTTTTCATTGATTAGTCCTACAATGATGAGGCAGTCTCAAATAGACATTTTTATTGTTTTGTGGAGCGGATTATATAGCACACACTTTAGAGTGAAATCAGCTAGATTTGAATCTTACTAGCTCAGCTAGTTGCTAACCCGTTAAGCCAAAAGTATTAGTTATAGATGAAAGAAGGGGTTGAATTATAGATGAAAGAGGGGGTTGGGGTGGGGTTTGGCCTAGGCTCAGAGAATTAGAAGGAACTGGTAGTCTGATGCCAAAGGAATAAACTAAAAGTATACAAAAAAGCAGACCCAACAACTTACTAAAAAGTAATAAGCCAAGACTGTAAGTAATTGCTAAACATTTAGTAAAAATATATGTTCTTAACTGTATTATTTACAGGCACTTTAGAAGATGCAGAAACAGAGGATGGCTTAGTTGTGGAGGGTGTACTTTCAGAATTAAATCACTTAAGCCCCATTCAAGGAGTTGAAGCTTCTCTTTGTGTACCATCAGTCGGTGAAGAGTAAGTTTATAGAGAAAACTTCAAATATTGATAAAAGTTTAATGAAGCTGTGAAACAGTAGTAAATATTGATAGTTGTTCCATGCATAGATTAACTCTTATTTAGATCTTTCTTTGTCTCTGTCATTTCCATTTTGGTACTGTATCTGTTTTGTAAGAAATTCATTTGCACAACTCAGTGTTATTTAGTAGTTACTATGAAATGATACCAGATGTTTCCTAAACATATAGAGACATGATAAATTGAGGCAGAACTCTTTAGAATCACCAAATAATATTATTTTTGTTGAAAAACAAAAATTTCACTTACAGCCACACATTCTTCCATGCTCTCCTGCTTTCAGTGGTCTCAGAGTAATCTGGTGTGTATCCTGTAGCACCAAGGCAGATCATAGGGAGATGGTTCAAAGGCAGTATTGATCCTTGCCATTTGGTGCTACAAGACTCAAGTTAGAAGTTGTTGTTTTTCAGTGACAGCTTGAGCCATTATGCTCCCAGTTCTTCAGTTTCATTTAGCACTTACACATTCAGCCAGTATACTAGGGATGTAGGACAGTGCTACTTAAAGTGTGAACTAGTAAAGTTGATGCTAGTTACTGAAGACTTTACGGTCTGCAACAAGATAGCAGCTTCTATTAAAATACTTATCAATAGCCTTTTTGGAAGTTAGCTGAACTAATCATTGAGGTAATTGATTGACCTTTTGGCATAAACTCCTTATCTGATTGCAAGACTGGACACATTGTATATTAGCACTTTGGAGTAATGCTGTTGTAGAGAATACATAAAAAATTTGCAGCTTCATTATCAAGAAGTTGTAAGGGTATAATTTGCTAAGATTAACCCACATAAAACATGACAATTTAAGATACTGTAAATGCTTCACTGTAAGTTCTGAGAGTGATTTCACAGACCACCCATAAAAAAATCAGTATTATAATCGTCACTTCTCATACATTTAACTCAGTCATATTCTTCACTTCTGAGAGAGAAATCATGGTAACTTCAATCTTTGCCAGCCAGTCCTTCATGGAAAAGGAGGGAGAAAATAGTACGAAAGGATCATCAAGATTGTTACTTAATTCTAAGGTTTTAAAATTTTTAATGAAAATTAGTATAAATTATAATGGGTTCAGTGGGTTATAGCAACAACAAGTCAAAAAGCAATCACTTGATCAGAAATTTGGCATTCATCAGTGACAGTCCAGGCGAATATTGAACATCTTGGCAAGCTAGTTCCTTTTTAAATGTAAACTTATTTTGTTGTTGGTTCTTGGTTATCCTTACTGTAAACATTGTGATTGAGATAAGTCTTACAAATATACCTATAAATAAATGCGTACATAATCCAAATGCACACTTTTTCTTGACCTTTATAATTTATTTGTCCCATTTTAAAATCAGCATGCTTTAGCCGGCTTCGGGGGAAGGCCACCTCAGAGTACAAAGGGACCACTGTCAGCTCTTCCTAGAACTTTTGTCAGGTAGATTAATAGCGGTTACGTTGGTCTCCCACTCTGAGTCATTTATCATACTTTCTCCAGTTGGCCTTAAAATAGTGAATCTACTGGGTATATAAGGAAAATGTCCATAATATTTGATGGATTTATTTGAAGAATGTGGCCACCGATAATTAAGTGACCAGCATTTTAAAATCGTTTTATTTGTAGTTTAAGGTTATGCCATTGTTTTCAACAGAGTAAAATATTAGAAAATAAGAAAAACAAATACAACATTACTTGTTTCTAAATTCACTTGTAAATTATATAGTTGTATTATTCAGAATGTACTTGCATTGTATTGTCTCTGAACCTTGGTTTTAAAAGTAGGAGTTGGGGTAGGATTAAAGCAGATCAGAATAGATGGGATCGTCTTACACACTGAAGTATATATGTTTCTTTTCCTGAAGGGAATTCCTCACCCTGAAGTCCACAGTACCTGTTTTAGACGAAGGACTGGTCTCTGTTGAAACCTGTACCTCTGCAATTAGAGCAGGTAACAATAAATGTATGTATTATTTTGACTTCAGAATCATTTCACTTTAGTGTTTTGTCTAAAGAGTGTTCTTTTCTTAGGGCAAAAGAATCTGGATAACAATCCAGACTGTTATCTGTTTATGCCTCTCCAGTTGTTGCCCTAGCTAAAAATAGAATTCTGAGGAAGCGTGTCAGCTATCAGAGCAGTTGGTTGCTTATGAAACACTCTGTAGTTCTAACAGTAGAAGTCTTAGAATGGTTTTTGTGGACATATTTAAAGAGGAAAAAAGTAAATTACCAGTCCCCAGTCCAAGACTGTATACCTGTTTTTTTACCTTCTGGGTTTCAGGTATCTACACAGGGTTACTTCCATATTTATTCTGTGTTTGTGATAACTTACAGCCAAGATTGGCTTATTGTTATTAGAAAATAATCACAAACGTCTGAATTTGCTCCAGGGAAGATTAACAGATATATGGAATTCATTTGACTTTTTTTTCCCCAGTGAATTTTTTTTCTTCTTCCTTCCTTCCTTTTTTTTTTTTTTGAGTGTCTCCTCTCAGTTAGACACTGGCTATTCAGAGATGAGTTTGTTTTGCTAATTCATTTCTGCAGTGAATATTACTGTGTATACATCTTTGCATGTTCTGTGTCAGTATTTCTTTACATAGATTCCCAAACATGGCCTTGCTAGGTCAACAGGTGTGCACAGGGTTTTAATATTTTATTGTTTATATCTTATCTTTTTGAAAAGCAAATATGTATCGTCTAAACTGAGTGAGTGGGTACTGATGAAGGAGGAGTATTGTATAGATCCTCTTGGGCTTTTCCTCTTCTCAGATGTTAGAAACGTTTTGACACTCCTGACAGTTGTTCAAGGAAACATTAAGTGCAGTGCAACCTCTCCCCTTCTGTTTGCTTCCCCAATTGTGTATATATCTTTTTTTTTGTTTAGCTTCAATCATGGAAGCTTAACTCTCTCTCTCTTCTTTTTTTTTTTTTTTTCCCAGCCGTGGCCGAAGTCCCTGGTGATAGTGGAAGATATGGGCCTGTTACCTCTGAAAGCCCTATGGTCTCTGAACATAGGCTTGACCAGGAAGTAGAGTTGAACTTAAAAGAAGATCATGAAATAGAAGTTGATGTACTAAAAGCAAGTGTTGACTTACCAGAAGAAAATGCTCCAATTTCTGAGGATCCTCCTGATACTCAAGAAATTCATGTAAAAAAAATAATTTTCTATTTCTTTGTCAGTCTCTCAGTGTTGGTTTAGTTAGGTTTCAAACCATAGCTCTAATGTAATGTATTCCTGTATTTCACTACTATATAGAAATCCCTTTATAAAAAATCTGTGTTTGAAAAGGTATATAAAATACATTGTAGAATTATAGAGATCATCCTTTAAGAAATTGGTTTCATGAAAACCAAAAGACTGTGTTAAAGAAATCACAGCTTTAATAATTTTCACTCAGTATCCAGTTCAAATGAAAGGTCTTTTAGACATAAGAAAACAAATTTTAGCTACTCTTGAAACATGCATGACATCAAAACTATCCAGAGCATATATCTGAAAATAGTTGGGTACAGTTAAATAGAATTGTCTACCATCTCCCCTCCCTTCATACTTTTGGGAAAATGATATTCTGCTGCCTGGGGTTTAAATTCTTATATACTCCAGAAAGGTGGGATTTTTTTGCTATTTAATATGACTTACATTTCCTAAAAATCCCACCAAATCTATTTTATTATCAGTAAGTAAGTTTTGCATGATAAGTGAATTTAAGGTAAAGAAAAATAATCTCTTCTAATTATTTATGATTGTATGGTAGTTGGGAAGTTTAACTCATAAAAATGTCTTGGTTATCCATATTCGATGTCATGAGTATTCTCACTGTGAATTAGATGGATAAAGTCCCTTTTCCTTCAGCCAGGAAGCTAATAAAAAATTTGTGGGCATAGTGTAAATGGGAATCCTCGTTTCTGGGTATTTCCAGTCTTTCAGTGGATGTGTGGGTAGTGGGAAAATGTCATTGTTTAGGTGGGTGGTAATGTTCTACCTTCTTGGTCAGGAGATCTCTCTGTTACTTTCTGCCTCCTCCTTTTTCTCCCCTTCCCTTACCAAAAGGTAAATGCAAGGACCATTCCTTCTTCCACCAAACCCTTGCAAGAGAGGTACTGAACTTGAAAGCCTTAGGAATTTCATGGTTTATGCAGCCCCAGCAAAGGGAAGAGGATTGAGTCTAGCCCAAGGGAGCTTATGTAGGTGAACTCTTCTTCAACCTTATGGGGATCATGCTATTTAGGAAAAGTGTGGTTAGTTAGGTAATTTGGGGATTATCATTAGAACATAGTTTGGGGGTTGTTTCTTTTTCTCCGGTTCATTTTTTTTTTCCTTGGGTGAGAATAGAATAAATCCTTAATTATCGCAACTGTTAACATCATAATAATTTTTAACATTTTTGTTAAGACTGTCTTTTTTAGCCAGGGAAATGTAGACTTCTACTTTAATTCCATTCAGAATTTTGATCTTTTTCTATCTAGTTATTTTGACTGAGTGAGAAAGTCTGATTGCTTAAATGGCTATTTTAATAAAGTAAACCCATAAGTATATGCCATATTGATGTAGTTTATGTTTAACAATTCATACACCAAGAGTGAGATGGTCTTTTAAAAAATTTATGCTTTAGGTTAAAATGTATACGTTAACAGTCTCTTGTCTTTAATTCATTTTAGGTAATTGAACCTGAAAAGCTTGAAGGTCAAGATTCAGGACAAGAGGCTAGGAATCTTTCATTTAATGAGTTGTATCCCTCAGGAACTCTTAAGCTTCAGTACAATTTTGACACCATTGAGCACCAGTTTTGTGACTTACCTGATAACAAAGACTCTGCTGAGTGTGACATTGCTGAGGTAGACGGAGAACGTTTTGTGGCACAGAGCAGCTTTACCTTGATTTTGGAAGGTGACGAAGGAGAAGTAGAGACAGGTGATCCTGCAGCATCTGATGTGTTAGCTCAAGCAGCTAGTGCAGCCACTGAGGAGAAACATGTATGCAGTGAGGAAAGTGCTAATCACAGACAGGTTGCAAAGTTGCCATCTGTCCTAACTAGTGATCAGGAGTCCCAGAGCGGGGAGACGTTACCATGCGTGCCTGAACCAATTAAAGTAGCAATTGCAGAAAATTTACTAGATGTAATTAAAGACACAAGAAGTAAAGAAATTACTTCAGATACAATGGAACAGTCCATTCAAGAAAACATACCTTTAATAAGCCCAAAGGTCATGTGTTCCACCAAGCTGGCCAACTCCACAATTAAGACTGTTCAGGAAACAAGTACAGTGACTGTAAATGTCAGCGAGGTTAATGACATGATTTCCTCCAGAACTCGCAAGAGAGGACGTGTCCAAAACCTGAATGTCAAATCATCACAACAGGGAGAACCAGCAGCTGTTGCTACTCCTGAGATGCTGGGGCTTTCAGTTACAAAGAAAACTAGGAGAACAAAAGAAATTGTAGGGGCTTTGGAAAGTGCCTGTTCTGATGACAAGGGAGTATCTCATAGCCAGCAAACACCGCAAAATTCTATTACTCCTAGGAGAGGAAGGAGGAAAAAAGATGTTAATCAAGGCACATTAGCAAATGCTAATTCTGTGGAACAAGAATTACAAGTTATTACTCCAGGTAGGGAAGTAAGAAGGTTAAAATCATCTCAACTATTGGAAGCAGCAACTGAAGAAAGTTCTTTTAGAAAAGAAGTTAAGCTTTCATCTGCTACAAAAAGGACTCCTAGAAGAACTAAATCTGTAGAAAATCTGGAAAGTGTTGAAGTTATAAATGATCTGAAAGTCAGCAAAGTAGCAGGTCCTAGCAGAAGTTCCAGAAAATTGAGAAGTACTCATTTGGAAGCTTCTGAAAGTGTAGAATATAAACAAGAGGGGGAGTCTGCTGAACAACAACTGCCTATTCAATGTAGTAAAAGGGTTAAAAAGAAAGAAATTAGTGCTTTGGATGTTATAGAAGATTCCAAACTTGGTTCCTCCCAGTTGACTATTCAAGCAGATTTTGGTATGCCTGCTACACCTAGGAAACGTGGTAGACCAAGAAAAATCAATCCACCTGAAGATGTAGAATCTAAGGCTGTTACAGAAGCAGGAAGTCTCAAGAAGAGAGAAGGTCTCAGCATCCAAAGGAGATCCACAAGAAACACCCCAGCGAAAACTGAAAATACTGATGTCGGAAAACCAACTTTAGAAGAGTCAGCTTTCTTGCCAAATGAGGAACTGGCTGCAGTGATGAGCTCTAAGAAGCAGCTTACAAAAAGGACTGAAAACCAAGGCCAAAAACCTTCATTACGTTCAATACCAGAAAAGTGCATAGATGAAGAAATGGCACACAGAGAGCCAGATGACCAAGAAAAAAAATTGCTTGCTACAGTTGCTTTGACTAAATCTTCCCGTAGCACACGGACTAGATCTAGCAAGGCCATCTTGTTGCCGGACCTTTCTGAACCAAAAAATGAGTCTTTTTTATTTTCTCCTCCTGTGTCGAAGATTCCAAGGAAAGAGAAAGGTACTTTTATTTCTATTTGAAGAATAAAGTCTTCAGCTTAAACTTAAATCGGTTCAAAAATGATGAGATTTAAGGCACTATTGGATCATTTCTCCTAAAAATGACTGGTAGTTACAAGGAATTCCCCTCCCTTCCAAAAAAAAGACTTTTTTGATCTTTCAAGAGTCAAATATTAATGTTTTAATTTTAAAGTTTATTTTTAGATTCAAGAATTTTCTGCTTCACTGTGACTTTTAAAATCTTATAATTAACTTGACATAGGTGTAATTTTTTTTAGAATAGGATCATTTCTCTTCATTCTGTCCTTATATCATAAGTCACTTGGTTTTGGTTTTTTCCCAGATAGAACCTTCATTTTTGTCTCACATTCCAGATGATGTCCACAACTTCAAATTGTTTTGAAGGAAAGCAGCAGTAGAATTATCTTGATTATGATACAGAAATTATTTAAATCCATATTTCTTGTTGTCCATGAACTGGCAAGGCTACATGCCCGACCTCCCTCACTGATGATACGGGCTTTTAATTGTATTGTTTGATAGGTATAGTTCATATCATCTCAACAGGAGTGACGTCTCTTACTCTTTATGTATAGTGTGTCTGTTAGTTGCTCAGGCATGTCCTAGGCTTTCCCATCCCATGGACTGTAGCCCACCAAGCTCCTCTGTCCATGGAGTTCTCCAGACAAGAATACTAGAGTGGGTTGCTGGGTTGCCAGGCCCTCCTTCAGGGGAATCTTCCCAACCCAGGGATTGAACCCAGGTCTCCTGTCTTGCAGGCAGATTCTTTACCATCTGAGCCACCGGGGAAGCCCATGTATAAAGCAAAGATATACATAAGTACATAAACAGATACACAGTATATTTGTGCTTTTAAGATTTCTTGTTGGGCAGAATTCAGTGAGGGAGACAGTTAAGAAAAAAGATCTAAAAAGGTGCTGATAAAGCAGATTAGGGACGTGTAAGTAAAGTGGGTGACTGTTGTACTAAACTCTTGCATGTATTTTTTAATGCATTGGTGAATATCCTGTATAGTTGCCTCCTGACAAAGATGAATCATTTAAAAATCCACAAACTAAATTTGTCTGTCTCCAGCATTCGCTGTGCAAAAAACCTCTTTATATTGTATTCGTGCAAGTTGTTATATTACATAAGAGCCTAGAAAAGGATGCTCTGCCATAGATTTGATCATTTGTTCTAAAAATGAATCTGTAGTTATTAGGAATTCCTTTTTCCCATCCCATCCACCATTTTTGAGTACATTTTGATTTTTATTTTGGTTTATTCATGCTGTTAGGAAAGTGTGGTTATGCCTGTCTTTCCATGGAGGAAAATGAAATGACCAAATATGTGAGATTTTAGCAAACTTTACTAAGCTACCATGTTAGATAAACGTTAACATGAAAAAGAGCAATGAATGTGGTAGAAGAATGTCATTAACAATTCTTTTTATACTTTTCTCATGACTATCATAGCCAAACACCTCAATAATTCTGATCTTTGTTATCTTTACATTCTTCATCCGTATACATATTAACTGTAACTTTTTTCTATAATAAAAATAATAGGTCCCTGCCACAGAAAATTAGAAATTAAAAATATTTAATTTAGCCATCTAGAGGACCACTAACCACTATTTACATCTGCTTGTATATCCTTCTAGCTGGATATATATAGTTTGTTTTTTTATAAAACCCAATCCACAATAATTTGTGTGTGTATACGCATATTACTCCTCCCACCTGCTGCTTATTTCATGAGCATTTTTCAGATGCTGGAAAATAGCCTCAAAACCCTGAGTGTTCATGGTTTTGTATTTTGTTTTTTACATATTGATAATTTGTAAAAGTTCACGTGTGTAGCATTTCAACTCACTTCTGTGCCACAGATAGCTCAGACATTCTCCTGGTAGGTGTTTGAATCATTTTCAGATTTTCTAGTATTAAAAATGAGCACCTTCTAGGACGAGTTAGAGGTAAGAAGTTTGGGACTTACCTCTCATTTCTGCCTCTTTAACTAGCTTTCTGAATCTTGTTTTCTCATCTTTGTAGTGAAGGTAATAATGCCTACTCTGTAGGGTTCTTGTGTGTATTCACTACTCTAACAATGCAATTGCTGCCAAGATTCATCTTTTCTTACTTTGCCCTTAGATTATAGGTTCTACACTCTTAAAATTCCTTCTTGTCCCTTGTGCCTACTGACTTTTTTAGGGAGGGATAGGAGGTCCAGTGTTCTTGCCTGGAGAATCCCAGGAACGGGGGAGCCTGGTGGGCTGCTGTCTGTGGGCTCGCAGAGTCGGACACTACTGAAGCGACTTAGCAGCAGCAGCAGCAGCAGGAGGTACAGAGAAGAGTGGATACAGAAATACATGATTAGAAAGCTGGAGGCCATCCTCTATTTAATTGAAACATGTCAAAGAAACACATATCTTAGAATCACTACCTAAAAAGAATGTACAGTTTAACATTTCAGTAGCTTTTCTGTAATTCCTTTACTCAGCAGCAGATAATTTAAGAAGGGTTTGCTTATATGCCTGAGTCTATACCAGGGTATTCATTTATCAGTTCATTTGATTCTCAGTATAACCCGGTGTCGTTTAGGTACCATTATTCATTCTTTTTTTCCACATTGAAGAAATTGAAACTGAGCACCCATGACACCCAGATAATGAGTAAATAGTGGTGTCTTGGAGCCTATACCCACTGGCTGATGAGAGCCAATTGCTAAATACTCAGGAATTTTTTTGAGCCAACCATGGAACATTTATAGCACCGAAATAGGCAAGTGCTGTAAGTCAGAGCTGGGTTTTTGTCGTCGTTGTTTTCCTTCCCACAAAGCTGTTTACCAGTACATTACTGTAGGACTGAATCTCTAGGATTTTTGAACTTCCTAGGCCTTAAGTCTGGCCATTAGAGCTTTACCCCAGGAAGCTTACAGAAGTGGGCAAGAAATTGACATACAAAGAAATATAATCAACTCTTGTCTGGCTATTAGAAGCATATGGAAGGAATGTGGAGCTAAACATTTTTGCATGTGATAATACATTTTTGTTCCTTTGGGTGCAGAGGGAATCTCAGTGAAGAATATGAGTTGGTCTTTGAAAAGCCAAAGAAGCTGTTGCTCCAGATAGGCTGGAAGGAGAAAAATAGAATGTATCATTTTTATAGAAAGAGTATAGGTTTGTCTGTTTTTTTATTTACAAACGAGGAGAATTACTACTCATGCCATTTATGCCACTCGTCGGCTGGGACCAGAGAGGACTTTTATTTCTGACCTCACTCCTCTTTTTTTCTTTTATTAAGAATCACATGCTTTAAGAGCAGAATTTGGCATTTTATAGAACTCGTGATTGTCCCAGTAGATGAAATAATATTGAACTCTATAATTTGGAAATTTTCTTCAGAGATTGGTAAATTACATTCTTTATGTTCTTTAAATAATAATATAACATGCAAGCATCTATAAAGCACTTATCATATACTAACATTCTAATCTTTAATCTTCACAGTAATGTTAAAGCACTATTATGAATATTATAGAAACTGAGGCATAGAGAGGTTTAGGTGACTTGCTTTTGGTACCACAGCTTATAAATCCAGAGGCTAGGATTTAACTTCTGGCAGAGAGGTTTAGGTGACTTGCTTTTGGTACCACAGCTTATAAATCCAGAGGCTAGGATTTAACTTCTGGCAGACTGGTTCAGCTATACCCTGCCACTTCCATAATTGCATTGCTGATCACCATTAATACAGAGACAAGAATGTGATAAATATTTTTAATTATATATTTTCAATTCTAAAACTGTTTCTGTTTTTCTGTGGAATATCTTCCTATCAATCTTTTTCTATATTATTACTTTCTCTGCTTGCTTTTTTCCTTTTATGCTGTGGACTTTTCTTCCTCTTGCCTGGAACAACTGGCTCAGAATGAGCTGAAAGGAAAGAGAGTTTGAGTCTCTACTTTGTAAACAAAATCGCTTTTTAAAATAAAAACCTTGGAGCTGGAGAAGTAGGAGTTAAGGAACAAAGTAGTTCAGGTTACACCATGGAAAATATTTGCAGATTAGGTTCCTTACTATCATAATAAAGCGAATATCACAGTAAAGCAGGTCACGCAAATTTTTTTGGTTTCCCAGTGCATATAAAAATCATGTTTACACAATACTATAGTCTTTTACGTGTATGGTAGTATTAAAAATAGCTCATTGGAAGAATAATGCTGATCATCATCTGAGTTTTAAGTGAGTCTGATCTTTTTGGAACAGTCAGAGATCACTGATTACCATAGCAAATATCGTTAATGGTGGAAAAGTTTGAAATATTGCGAGAATTACCACAATGTGCCAGACAGACATGAAGTTAGCAAATGCTGTTGGAAAAATGGCACCGATAGTAGGCTTGCCACAAACCTTCATTTCACCTTATTTCAAACCTTCAAATATGCTGTACCTCACCTCTTTCATTGTGCCTTGCTTTATTTCCCTTAATCGCACTTCACAAGTGTTAACTTTTTTGTAAGTTGAATTTACATGTGTGTGTATATATATAAAATGCACACATATATATATATATTGTGTTTTGTTCTTTGTTTCTACCTTTCTTTAGCTAAAAAAATAGAGGCTCCTGCACAGCTGCAAGAACTAGTTTCAGACTTACCTTCTCAATTTGTCTCCTCACCTCCTGCTTTAAGGACCAGGCGGAAAAACCCATTGAATACATCCAAACGTACAGATGGACTGGTAAGAAATGCATGATTTTATTTGTATGCATGCTTTTTATTTTTTAAGCAGTGCTTCCTAGGTGAACTTCTTTAAAAACAGCAGGTGTTTATACTCCAAGACCAAAATTATCTTTTGGGGATCCTAGGTTTAAGATAGATTGGTATATTACTCTTGATGTATTATTGGCAGCTGTGGTTGAAATTGCCTATTAGGGGAAAGGTTTTAAAACTGTAGTGTCCCATAAGAATTATTTGAATGTATTTATTTAAAATGGCAGGTCACAGACCCCCTGAAGTGTCATCCACAGACCACACTTGGAGAGAGTGTGTCAGAGTTGACTAGTTGCATGTAACTTTAAATTTAAAATAGTTTACGGATTAAGTATGAGCATGAGACCTTTATATTTACCAATCTTAATTCGTGAGCATTTCTTGAATTATCTGCTATGAGCCATTACTATGCAGTGACAAAGATGCAAAAATAATTCAGGCAGATTCCTTGTGTTTCAGGAGTTCAGTTTAATTGAGGAGGCAAAAATACAAATAATTATTTCACA
Source organism: Oreotragus oreotragus (assembly GCA_006410675.1). Lineage (NCBI taxonomy): Eukaryota > Metazoa > Chordata > Mammalia > Artiodactyla > Bovidae > Oreotragus > Oreotragus oreotragus. Next base: position 138,548 of record SJYX01013427.1, read on the forward strand.
GCATGATAAGAATCATTTATACTCAGATAACGTTACAGGCAGAAGGTAAAGGAGACAGGCGCTGCTGGGGAGGACAGCAGATGCAAAAGCACAGAAGCCTGGCAGTGCATGAGGGCGGGGGTGGGGCTGTTGACAAGCTAGCAAATAACCATGCGCATGTTTTAAGTAATTTCAGTGAAAAGTGAATTCTAGGGAGGAAAAAATATTTGATGGTGGTCTAATCCTTATGCAGCAGTCAGAGCCTGGAATTGGACAGAGGCAGTGGAACACTGCAGTGGACAATAGAAAGACTCCAGAATAAGACTGATAAGATTTGGAGATGAATTGAATGTGTGGGGATGAGGAATAATGAGCTGTCCTAGATGACCAAGGTTTTTATCAAAAAAAATACAGAGTCCATTTGATTGTTTATTGAGATTAAATTCATTTAGCACTGTCTGGCTATAGTCTTTGACTCAGGATAGAACTTTTTCAGTTTAAATTTTGAATATTTAATTAGCTAATGTTGATCTTTCAAAAATTTTAACCCATAGGAAGATGATGGTCAGTCAACTGAAACTGTGGGAAAGCAACAAGTGAAAAGAATCAGGACTGCAAAAACAAAACAAGCAAGCAAGTAAGACTTTTTCTAGGCTGTAATTTTTATTTTCAGTTTCGTTTCTTAAAATTATATTGGTAGAGACTCAAAAAAGAGAAATGAAGCTCATCAAAAAAAGGTCATTCTTTGGGACATTTATATGCACTCAGTTCAGTTCAGTTCACTCAGTTGTGTCCGACTCTTTGCAACCCCATGAATCTCAGCACGCCAGTCCATCACCAGCTCCCGGAGTTCACCCAAACTCATGTCTATCGAGTCGGTGATGCCATCCAGCCATCTCATCCTGTGTCGTCCCCTTTTCCTCTTGCCCCTAATCTCTCCCAACGTCAGAGTCTTTTCCAATGAGTCAACTCTTCGCATGAGGTGGCCAAAGTACTGGAATTTCAGCTTTAGCATCATTCCTTCCAAAGAACACCTAGGACTAATCTCCCTTAGAATGGACTGGTTGGATCTCCTTGCAGTCTAAGGGACTCCCAAGAGTCTTCTCTAACACCACAGTTCAAAAGCATCAATTTTTCAGCGTTCAGCTTTCTTCATAGTCCAAATCTTAAATCCATAAAAGACTACTGGAAAAACCATAGCCTTGACTAGACGGACCTTTGTTGGCAAAGTAATGTCTCTGCTTTTCAATATGCTATCTAGGTTGGTCATAACTTTCCTTCCAAGGAGCAAGCGTCTTTTAATTTCATGGCTGCAGTCACCATCTAGATTTCACTGCAGAAGGTGACTTTCTTACATAGCATGAAAGTCAGTCAGTTCAGTCGCTCAGTCATGTCTGACTGTTTGCAACCCCATGGACTCCAGCATGCCAGGCCTCCGTGTCCATCATCAACTCTCGGAGTTTACCCAACTCATGTCCATCGAGNCCATCTAGATTTCACTGCAGAAGGTGACTTTCTTACATAGCATGAAAGTCAGTCAGTTCAGTCGCTCAGTCATGTCTGACTGTTTGCAACCCCATGGACTCCAGCATGCCAGGCCTCCGTGTCCATCATCAACTCTCGGAGTTTACCCAACTCATGTCCATCGAGTCGGCAATGCCATCCAGCTATCTCATCCTCTGTCGTCCCCTTCTCCTCCCACCTTCAGTCTTTCCCAACATGAGGTTCTTTTCAGATGAATCAGTTCTTCGCATCAGGTGGCCAAAGTATTGGAGCTTCAGTTTCAGCATAGTCCTTCCAGTAAATATTCAGGACTGATCTCCTTTAGGATGGACCAGTTGGATCTCCTTGCAGTCCAAGGGACTCTCAAGAGTTCTCCAACACCACAGTTCAAAAGCATCAATTCTTCAGTGCTCAGCTTTCTTTATAGTCCAGCTCTCACACCCATACATGACTACTGGAAAAACCACAGCTTTGACTAGATAGACCTTTGTTGATAAAGTAATGTCTCTGCTTTTTAATATGCATTTTAACATAGCATGAAAACCCCTTTAAAAAGGATGAGTGAAGGGCTTCCCTGGTGACTCAGACGGTAAAACATCCACCTGCAATGTGGGATACTTGGGTTCGATTCCTGGGTTGGGATGATCCCCCGGAGAAGGGCATGCAACCCACTCCAGTATTCTTGCCTGGAGAATCCCCATGGACAGAGTGGAGTTACAAAGAGTTGGATACAACTGCACAGCTAAACACAGTAGGGTGGGGGTAGTTGAATGCTCAACAAAGCTTTGTATTTTTTACAATGATTTTGGGGAGGGGAGTGCAATGTTTCACGTTTTCTTTAGTGAAGAGTGATAAAACTATCAATAAAAGTCATTAAAAGTACTGTGATTATGTCACTATTAGCAATTAAAACTTCATCGCAAAATTATTCCCATTTTGGATATATTTTGCTTAGATATGGTTGAATTTCATAAAAGTACAAAGTAATTCATTTTATCTTACTTTAAAAACTGATTTAATAAGAGCTTTTGACTATAATAACAATTGGCTTTGTGTATATGTGGAAAACTACTTCGTATTATGAAATACATACATAGTTTCTAATTGCTGGTATTTGAGAATTCCCATTTCTCATATATTTTATAGGCCTACTGGGCTCTCCTTCTTATGGACAGACTACTGGTATTTGGTCCTTCCTTGTAAACCAGTAGTATTAATTAATACATATGAAATATTTAAATGAAAACTCAAACAGTAATTGTTTTGAGGATCCCAAACATAAAGGATAATCTCTATCATGTGAATCTTTGACTCTGCTTCAACTTAGTTTATATGACTAAAGTTTTATTTTACTTCTCCTTTATAAAATGAAAGCACTAGAAAAAGGTAATACCTAAGATTTCTTCATATATTGGGAGGTGGACTACATTTTACACTATAACATGTTTATTCTTACTTGAGTTATATCTTTATTTCAGAAACACAGAAAAAGAAAGTTGGTCACCTCCCCCAGTAGAAATTAAGCTGATTTCTCCCTTGGCAAGCCCAGTTGATGGAGTCAAGAGCAAACCAAGAAAGACTGCAGAGGTAACAGGAAAAGCTGTTGGAAGGAGCAGGAAGAAGTTGTCTTCTTTTCCAAAGCAAGTTCTACGCAGAAAAATGCTGTAATTTTTTCAAGTTTTTTAATGTACACCTATTTGTAAAGTCATCAGAATTGTGTGGATTATTAAAAATCATTAATTTGGAAGAAAATAATTTATATAAATTATTGTAAATTTTGTAAACAATGTCTTCAATAAGTAAAGTAACTCCATATGGAGTGTGATTCTTTTAGTCCAGGCAGTTTTTTCTATTTTATAATAAGACTTCATACATTTATATAATATGTAAATATGGCTTACTGGAATGTTAAATAAAGTATACTTTACAGTAGTCTGTGTCAGATTTTTGAGAGGGGATTTCTGTTTTAATAATGATTTTATATGCTAGTAGATACTGGTTCCATTTTCTCTGTCTATAGTTAAAAGTGTTAGACCAGTTTGAAGATGACTGAACTGTTGGTTTTTTAAGTTGCTGTTTTATAATTTATGCACTTTGCTTCTGTGATTAAGACTTCTAATCTTAAGTTGAGGGGGGCTGTTACTGTGTTGGAATTGAATTAGGGGCATGCAATTTTGCCACTTTTTGTAGTTTAACATATTTTGTGTATTCTACCTCAAATTAGTAATTTTCCAAGTAATGCATTGATTAAATGTTGGCATTTCTTGTTCAGCAAGTTTAAAGGCTATTATCTTTAAAGTCTCTTAATTATTCAGAGACTAATTATCCAGGTTAGACTGACCGGTTCACTGCTCACTAGCAGCTTCTTAAAGGGGTTTGAGTAGTAAGAAAGGAAATTTTTTTTTTTTTTAAAGCTGTTTCTTGGCTCTTCAGTGCACTTTGTATGTGCCTAATATTAATAGAATGAAAAGTCTGAACAAATTTTATAAACATTGTCGCTGTGAAGGAGCTTGCTACTGAATCACAGAAATCCCTTAACATTCATTCAGGTTTTAAAATGACAAATTCTCATAGGACCTCAGGCACAGAGTATTGAGAATGGGCAAAGAGTGTGAGTAGATGCGGAAAAAGGAAAAGAAAAACCACTCTGTTTTCTGCAATGTGACTGTGTGCAATTAAGTGGTGATACTTGATGTGGGCTATAAAATTCATCAATAAATAAGTATTGTAAAATTATAACAGGTAATTGATAGTGTGTAATGAATGGACCATTAATAATTGATTGTCTAGAAACAGACTGCTTTTGTTGGCTAAGCTTTCCGTGTTTCAGTGTGAAGCATAAGCGGTGTACCTTCTACATTATTTTTCTACCAAATAACAATACGAATAATGGGAAAATGATGAAAATGCCTATGCCAAGTATGGACAGTGTGAAAGTAGCAGTACGAGTGCGGCCTTTTAGTCAGGTTAGTGATAAATGTTTCATTGCCTTGTTGAAAGTTTGACTATGACTTTCATTTTATTAATTTTTTAAATAATAATTATCAAACTTGTAGTTGAAGCTGCTTGTCCTTTACTGAATATTAAATTTATTTAAATGAACTTATTAAATGAGTAAAGATCTAAATTAAACATAATTCAGAAAACAATTCATTCCTTTGCACAAGTAGCACAATAAAAAAAAAATTGACAAGAAAAATGTTTTGTCAATAAACTAATGCAGTTTAGTGAATATAGACATGTACTATGTGTTTTTATCCGCCCCCCCCAAAACAACAGATCGTAATCAAATTTCCAGTTCTGAATGAACTCTCATGTATTTTATATGCTTTTATGTATAATTGTATAACTTTTTACAAAAATACCAGTCATTAAACTGTTGCTACAACATTTTAGGATAAAATATGAGTTATACTTATTCTGGGACCTTTAGCAATTGTCTATCTTTGATTATCAACGGAGTAGTTGAATTTTAAGATAAAACAGTTGATCCATTCAGTGGACTCTTGCTTATTTGTTGTAGATCAAACACTGAACTAGAAACTGAGGATACAGAGGAAAGTTGTCGTTCTCTAGCAGCGTATAGTCTTATGTATGTTAATGATTTATAGCAATATGTACCATGGTAAGGGGAATCATCTTGACACCCAGAGAAAGACTGGGTACAGTTCATTCTGCTTGCACAGAACTTGAAGACTTCTGGAGCTAGGAGAATTTGAAATGGCCATAAAGGAGATAAATAAGATTTGGATAAGAGTATGCTGAAACAACATGCAAAGGCTTATTTGATAATAATTCTGAATGGGATACAATGTAGTGATGACCTCATATTACATCTACTTTCCCACTTGTATAGTTTGCTGCTTTTACTCCCGTCCATTAATACAAAATATTGCTTTGCACATATTCAGTTGATATCAATTCTGTCCTGTCCCTTAACATTCCTCTATATTGCAGAAAATACTTGAGGAATCAGGCAGACATATGATTAGATAACTTTATAACTAGACATAAGTGTGGTTATGTCTCACTTTAGTGTGGCCCCTAATTAAGGTTTCTAAAGTGGCATAGTTTCTCAGGGAACAAATTCAAAACATGTCAAAGAGTTAACTTATGATTAAATTAAATGACCACACTGAAGGATAGTTAACTAGGATATAGGAATGGGCAGTAAAACAATTACATAGTTAGGTCCCCTTTGATTCATATCTACCACCAAAGTTGATTATCTTAGACTGGAATAGTAGGAAGAAAGAAAATGAATTCAGGAAATGGTTTTGGGGGTAGTTCTGGATCACATCCGGACAACTGTTAAACCGCCTTGGTGACCTAGACCCTGCCTAGTTTTCTAACTGCATATCCAGTCTTGCTTTCACTGTGGGATCAGAGATCCAACTTTATGAGCATTCCTTTGTTGTAAGACAGTGGCTGTCAGGAGCCTTTGGGGGTCCAGGGGCACACTGGGTCTTTGTTGCGCTGCATGGGTGCCTCGTTTCTGTGCTGCTTGTTGCAGCGTGGGCTTTCTCTAATTGCAGCAAGTTGGGGCTAGTCTGGGTGCAGCGTGTGGACTTCTTGTTGCAGCGTGGGCTTTCTCTAGTTGCAAGTTGGGGCTAGTCTGGGTGCAGCGTGTGGACTTGTTGCAGCGTGAGCTTTCTCTAGTTGCAGCAAGTTGGGGCTCCTCTGGGTGCAGCGTGTGGATGTCTTGTTGCAGTGGCTTCTTGTTGCGGAGCATGGCTCTGGAGCTGTGGACTTCAGTAGTTGTGACAGCAGCAGCAGCAGAGCACTGTCTCAGTAGTTTTAGCACACAAGCTTAGTTGCTGGCAGAATGTGAGATCTTCCAGGATGGGTCAAGGATGAAACCCATGTCCCCCAGGGTGGATTCTTAACCACTGGACTACCAAGGAAGTCCCAACTGTCAGGAGCCTTTGAAGTCAGATGAACGTGAGTTCAAAACTTGACTTTATCCCTTACCTACTGTGTGGCTTTGAGCAAGGTTTTAAGCTCTGAGCCTTGATTTCCTTAAGTCTAAAATAGAGATGTTGATACCTCACAGGATTGCCGTTAGAAACACTAGTTGAAGTAACCTGTAAATTACTGAGCACGATGTTTGACAAGTAAGTACTTTTAATGTTAGCTGCTGTAGTTATTTTCACCATCGTGTTAGTCACTCAGTATCTGACTCCTTGCAACCCCATAGACTCCAGCCTACCAGACTCCTCTGTCCATGGGGTTCTCCAGGTAAGAATACAGGAGTGGGTTACCATTCCTTTCTCCAGGGTATCGTCCCAACTGGATTGAACACGGGTTTCCCACATCGCAGGCAGATTCTTTACCATCTAAGCCACCTTTTAAATTATTTTATTGAGATAATTTACATAGTACACATTTAGCTCACTTATGGTGTATGATTCAGTGACTTTTAATGTATTCACAGATGGAACCATCACCACGATCAGATTTATAACGTTTTTAATCACCTCATTCCCTCATTTAAACAACCATTAAACTAGTCTCTGTTTCTGCATAGTTCCCTGTTGTGTACAATTCATGTCAATAGAATTATATAGTCTTTTGTGACTGGCTTCTTTCAGCAAAATGTTTTCAAGATTTGTCTGTGTCGTATCATATGATACGACATGTTTTTATGTTGTGTCATCTATGTTGTATCAAAAGTTTGTTTCTTTATGGCTGGATACTAGTCCATTGTACGGATATACCGCATTGTGTTCATCCGTTCCTCAGCGAATGTCAGGGTGGTTTCCACCTGTTCACTGTTAGCTATTATGAATCATGCTGCTATAAATAGTTGTTTACAGATTTTTGTGTGGACACAGGTTTTCAAAATTTCTTTTGTTTATGTACCTAGGCATGGAATTGCTGAGTCGTTTAATAACTTGTTATCTTTCAAGAAATTGTCAACACTTTTCTAAGCAGCTGCACCTACTTGGAAAATTTTATATTCCTACTAGCAGTGTATGAGGGTGCCAGTTTCTCCAATCCAGGCCAACATTTAACTTACTTCATTATAGCCATTCTAGTTGGTGTGAAGTGATACATCATGTTTTTTTGATTTGCACTTTCCTGATAACTAATGAACTGAACTGAACTGAACTGAACTGATTGCCCATTAGTGTTTCTTCCCTGGGGAAATGTCCATTCTGATCCTTTGTTCATTTTTAAATTGGACTATTTATCTTTTATATTGAGCTGTTCTTTACATATTCTAGTTACAAATTCTTATTAAATATACAACTTGCAAATTTTCTCCCATTCAGAGGGTTACCTTTTTATCCTTTGAAGCACAAACATTTTTAATTTTGATGAAATCCATTTTTTAAAATTGTGCTTTTGGTGTTTTGTCTCTCTCTGTCCATGCCAATGTCATGAAGATTTATATTTTCTATTTTAGTTTTAGCTCTTACATTTAGGTCTTTGGTCCTTTTTGAGTTGCTGTTTATGTATCATGTGAAGTAATGATCCAAGTTCATTCTTCTGTGTGTGGCCACCGAGTTTTCCCGGTGGCATTCCTTGTGAAGGCCATTCTTCATTTTGGCAGCCTTGCTGAAAATCAGTTGATCGTAGACGTTTGGATCTGTATCTGGGCTCTCCACTTTGTTACACTAATCTGTATGTCTGTCACTATGCCAGTGCCACACTCTTGATTACTGTCGGTTGTACTAAATTGTGAGATTGGTGTGAATCCTACTTTTTTCTTTTTGAAGATTGAAAATTTTGGCTATTCTGGATGCCTGTCAGGTCCATATGAATTTTACAATCAGCTTGTTAATTTCTACAAAGAAAGTGGGCTTTTGATAGAGTTGAACTGAATGTACATCTGTTTGGGGATTTTTCTCCTAGTAATAGGGTTCCCTGGTGGCTCAGATGGTAGAGAATCTGCCTGCAATAATGCCAATTCCTTTGATCTATGAAATGGGGTGTTTTTCTAAATTTTAGATCTTTAATTTCTTCCAACAATGTTTTGAGGTATTCAGGGTATGTTTTGTACTTTTGTTAAGCTTGTTCTTAAGTATTGTATTCTTTGTGGTAGTACTAGAAATGAAATTTTACTAATTTCATTTTCAAATTGTTTAAAGTCTATTATTGATTTTACATCCTGCAACCTTACTGGACTCATTTACTAGTTGTAATAGTTTCTAGTGGGTTCCTCAGGGTTTTCTAAGATCATATCATCTGCAAATTGCCATCATTTTACTTCTTCCTTTCCTATCTGGATGCTTTTGTTTCCTTTTCTTGCTTAATTTCCCTGGCTAGATCCTCCCATGCAGTGTTGAATAGAAACATCAAGAGTAGAAATCCTTGTCTTCTTCCTGATCTTACAGAGTAATAGCCTTGACTCTTCAGTATGATAGTAGTACTGAGTTTTTCATAGAGGCCCCTTACGAGATTGAGGAAGTCCCATTCTGTTGCTGATGTGTTTTGAGTGTGTTTATCATGAAAGGGTGTTGAATTTTGTCATATTCATTTTCTACATGTTGAGATGATATGTGATTTTTTTATTCTATTGATATGTATTACATTGATCATTATTTTAAAGTGTACCCAAGATTTGTTTTAATCAGATATAATAAGGTGACAGTTTCAGTGATCACTGCCTTATAATTTTCAAAGGAAAGGAGCATTCCACATAGCCATACAGGGAAGTATCAAAGTTGGTCAGAAGGCTGGAGGAAAGGATGCCTCGCCCACACCCTTATTGTGGTTTCCACAGGAAGGAGTGGGCAAGGCACAGTAGGCAAGTTTGAGCAATTTTAGGATGGGATAGGGTAGTTTCCATGGACTCTAGACTTCAGTTGGTCAGGTGCAGCCTAGTAGTCAGGTACCTGGTTCTGGGGTAATGGGAGAAACATTGGCTTGGGGTGTGAATTAGATAAAGGGATTAGATAAAGGCTTGGGATGTGGCCTTCAGATTGGTTGATAGGCACGAAAGGTTAAGTTGTTCGCTATCTCTATGAATTCATGGATGTCAAAGGTCATAAAATTGAAACAATAGAAACGTTTTCAGATGTTAAACCCAAGCTTGCATCCCTAGGATAAATCTCATTTGGTGATGGTGTATAATTCTGTTTATATGTTGCAGGATTCACGTTAGTAATGATTTGTTGAGGATTCTTGCAGTATCTTACAAGAGATACTGGTTTGTAGCTTTATTTTCTTGAGATATCTTTGTCTCTTTAGTATCGGGGTAATACTGGCTTCATAAAAATAAGTTAGGGAGTATTCCCTTTTCTATGTTTTGGACGAGTTTATGAAGAATTGGTATTCTGTAAATGTTTGATAGAATCAAGCAGTCTAGCCATTTGTTCATGAACAGTTTCGTTTTTACTACAATCTCTTCATTTGTTACGGGCCTCTTCAAATTGTCTGTTCTTGAGTATTTCGTACTTGGTGTCTAAGAATTTGTCCATTTCATCTAAATTATCTAATGTAATAAATTGTTTATATTATTCCTGTATAATCTTCCCTTTATTTCTTTAATCTGGTTTCCTTCAGTGCTGTGAATATATTTTTGGTTTTTACTTTTCTGGTAACTCCTGCATCTGATCACTCTCAGTTTCTGTTGCCAGCTTCCCTTCCAGCGTATGGATCTTACCTGCCTATTTCTTTGCAGGCACGGTTTTCTATTGGACAGACTGGACATTTTAGATGATGCGTTATAGCAAATCTGAGTGCTGGTCTTCCCACTCCTCTAGCTTGTTATGTTATTTGCTTATTTGTTGTTTTGCCGAAAGATTTGTGTTCTGCTGAAGGACTTTCAGGTTCAGAGGATTCACTGGCAAAATAACCACTTTGTCTTTACGTAGGCAAGAATTAAGGAAGTTTCTTATATTAATGGTAAGGTACAGTTTGAGGACAAGCAATATTACAAGAGATAAATATATATACATCACCAGGTTGGGGAAACACTACATCCAGATTCAAGCCACAGCCCCAGTTGGGAGATCCACAAGCAGTATAGCAGGAAATACATATCCATATACATCACCAAATTGGGGGAACCCCTACATCCAGAGTTAAGGAACGCTGGGAAGTCCCTGGAACAATTTGAAGGTACATTCCATGGCTGAGACTTGAGAGTGCCATCCAAAGGAGTCCTGCTTTTACCACCAACCAAGCTGCAGGCTGGCTGGTAGTCATCAGCTTATATGCAAATATGCAGCTTTGGCTATTGTGTTAAATATTCATGTTTCTAGTTGTCAGTCTCAGAATGTTCACTGATCCCTGGGAACTGGCCAGATTCCCCAGGCCCAGGAAGTTTTATGACACATTCCCGTCCATGTTATTTGTTCCTTTAACTGTCGGTTCTCAAGACCTACTTTCAGCGTTCCTGCCAGTCAGCAGTTTGGCATGTAATTCCTTTCAGGGTCTCTGATCAAAGACCTATTGCTGCTTCTGAAGCCTGGACAAGACTACTTGTATGAACTTCCCCAACATTTGTTTAGTGATTGGCTGGATTATTTTAGTGACGCCTTATCTCCTACCTGGTCACTGTGGGATGGTAACAGTTTTTGTAGGGCCCCCTTTCTCTCTTGACCATACCAAACTGTGAAGTCCACTGATTGCCAACTGATTGCTCTGTTTTCAACAATGACCAGGGGCATAAATTGCTGTAAAAACTATTTCAATCAAATTCTGGTTCCTTTTAAAGGATTAGTTTCTGAGATCAGTGATTGATATTTTTTCTGAGTCCAGGTGGGTTCCTCCCCAGCAAACCAGACCAAAAAAAAGTGAAAGTCACTCAGTTGTGTCCAACTGTTCACGACCCCATGTAGCTCGCCAGGCTCCTCTGTCCATGGAATTTCCCCAGGCAAGAATACTGGAGTGGGTTGCCCTTTCCTTCTCCAGGGGATCTTTCTGCCCAGGGATTGACCCCGGGTCTCCTGCATTGCAGGCCGATTCTCTACCATCTGAGCCACCAGGGAAGCCAAACCAGCGAACCTGCCCTTTAGCCTGTTACCTTGAATCTCCGGATTGCCCTTCATCACAGCCACCTCTGTTCTTAAGAGTGCTCTTAGTGCTGAGCTCCTCTAAGGGGGCAAATGAAGTCAGTTCCTTTGGGGAGAGGTTAAGTGCCCAGGCAAGATCTCTAAACCAGGGCTCTGGATTTGTGGGTGGGGACGCAAGGAAGCTACTCTGTATGGTGGCCCTGCTCTGGAAGCCCAGTGTTTGGTCAGTGTGGAACAGCAACCTGCAGTCTGAGCTCGTCTCTCCTGGCAAAGGACCACCACCTCGGGAGCCAGGGCGAGTGTGATCAGAGGCCCAGTATTCTCAGCACGCTGCAACCAAGGCAGAGTCTCTGCTCCATGTGTGGAAACTGGGTAAAAGAAGGGGCTCCCACCTCACCCATACCTTCCCACATGAAGCCTCAGCCACAGGTAGAAGGGGGCAGGGTGAGAAACGCCGACATTCTCCTCTCAGGGAGAAAGGGAACCCTGTGCTCTCAGCTCCAGCAGTCTGGAGTTGTCTCTCCTTGTTTGAGCTGACAGTGGAGAGAGAAGGAATGGTCTTGCTTAAACAGCATGGACTCCTTTCTTACCAAATTTTGATACATTTCTTGAATAGATCTTTCTTCATTGGCTGTTGCTCTTAGAACCATTTCCATTTCCTTTTTTAAATTTTCAATTTTTTAATTAATACTTTTCACCAGTTTTGTTGGAGTGGGACAGTGGAGCGTCTTACGTTGTCATGTTGGGAATGGATGTCTGATGCTGTAGTCTATGCTATTAGCATAGTTGAGTGTTAGATATGCTATTCTCAGAAAGTTAATATGACTAGAGACAAGCCTTTCAAAAATTCTGAGGACCCATAACAGCAACTATTGTCATAACAGCTGCTAAGAATAATCAGAGAACAAAATGAATGAATAGTAAGTTACTAGCTTAATTTCTTACTAGATGTAAAGACCTGCAAAAAAATTGGATGACAGGAAAACTGTAACAATTGACTCAAATTTGTGATTTGACTACAGAGAGAGAAGAATTCTGGGAGCAAATGTGTAATTTCCATGCATTCCAGGACCACCACCATTATACAAGACCCTAAGAATCCAGAACATACGAAGACGTTTACTTTTGACCTGGCATATTGGTCTCACAATGGATTTCAAAAGGATAAAGATGGTGTGTTTATTTCAGCTGATCCTGGCGGTAAATTTGCAGGCCAGGTAAATTACTTTAAAATAGCATCAATGGAAGTTTTTGTTTTTTTTTTTAAGTGTTAACAATATATTAGTACATTGATTTTTTATGAGGTTCAAAAGTGCAGCTGTTGCCTAAATAATTCTTTTGACACTTGAGTCTGTTGTTTTTTTGATGTATTTACATGGTTCTATAAGGAGTACTGGTCAAGGCAGTTATGTCTTCCTCTCTGATATAAAACTTGTGTGGCACTCGGCATTTGAGAATTTTGGCTTATCGAGTGTTTACCATGTTCCATACACTATTCTGCATGAAAGTTGCTCAGAATTTGGTGTAGGGAGACAGGCAAAAAAGTGCATTCAAACGTTACAGGTTCTATAATAACATATGTGGGATAACAATGGGGTACAAAGGAAAAGTGGTCATTTCAATGTGGATAGAGCTCACTAACCTGCATAAATCTATGTGTCTGTAATTTTCACTTTGAAAAAATTTCAACCATAATTTCTCCAAGTATTTTTGGTCTCCCTTTATTCCTTCTATGACTCCAGTTACATGTATGCTTGAGATTTTCCCACAGGTTACTGAGGCTCTGTTCATTTCCTCCCAACCTTTTCTCTCTGTTCTTTTTGTCTACCTACTCATCTTTGAAAACTCAGCTCAAAGATTATAGCCTTTAATAAACCACCCCTAAAAGTACTCTGTCAAATTGTTCTGACTTCACAAACTCACTGAAAGAATTTCATAGGTCTCCTTGGAATGCACTTTGGGAACCACTGTCCTAGAGCAATCAATAAAAAAAACTATCCAAAAAAGTGTAACTAATGAGTCAACTGTGGGAAAATGAAATTATGAAAAACTTGGAGCATGGCAGGAAAAGAGTGGGAGGGAAAAACAAAGAGGAGATGAAATAAGCAGAATACAAATAGCAAGATAGTAGATTTAATGCCAACCACTGGTTATTTTATCAGGTGTAAATAAACATGCCAATTAGATGGTACAGATAATCAGATTTGATAGGAAAAGCTGGATCCAACGAAGTCATCTTAAGTGCTTGCATGCTCAGTTGCATCCCACTCTTTGCAACCCCCAGGGACTGAGGCTGCCAGGCGCCTGTCCAAGGGATTCTCCAGGCAAGAGTACTGGAGCAGGCTGCCAGTTCCTACTCTAGGGGAATCTTCCTGACCCAGGGACGCAACCTCAATCTCCTGTATCTCCTGCACTGGTGGGCAGGTTCTTTATCACTGAGCCACCTGGGAAGCCCATATCTGTCTACACAAACACAATTTAAATATAAATAAATAGATATTCGTGTTAACACTAAGAAGAAGAAAACTACAGATGCTATATTTACATCACACAAAGTAGACTTCAGAACAAGAAATATTTCATACACACCATCCTAAGTGGGTATGTACTTATTAACAGAACTTCAAAGTACACAGAGCAGAAGCTGATGGACACTGAAAGAGAAATATTCAAATCTACCATTGATTGGTGACTTCATCACTCCTCTCTGAGTAATAGAGCAAATAACCTGAAATCAATATTACAGATGACCAGAACAATGTTATCAACCTAATTGACAACTATAGAACAATTTTGCTATCTTCATTTCAACCACAGCACTACACATTTTTTTTCAAGTGAGCATGGAACTTTATGGTAAATTATAGTAGTAGTATAAAACTAGTCCCAATAGATGTAAGATAACTGAAATCATACAAAGTATCTTCTATGATCACAGTGGAATTAAACTAGAAAGGAATGACTGAAAGTTATTAGGAAATTCCACTAATATTCAGAAAATGACAGTCTTCTAAATAATCCATAGGTCAGGGAATAAAGAATACAGGAAATTAGTAAATATTTTGAACTGAATGAAAATCAAAACATTTATCAAAATTTGTGGGATGCAGCCAAATCAGGGCTTAAAGCATTAAGTGATTATATTAGAGAACAATCTCAACAGTCTCAACCTAAGAATTTAGAAAAAGAAAGGTATAGAAAAAGCAAGAAAGGGATTAAAAAGACTAATATAAGACGGTAAAATAATAGAGAAAAATCAATGAAACCAAAACCTGGGAGAAAGGAGAAAAGATACAAAGTATGAAGTTGAGACATGAAACAGACATTGCTACATATCTTACAGACATGAAAAAATAAGAGAATATTATGAACAACTTAATACCAATAAATTTAACAACATAGATGAAATGGATGCAATCTACTGAAGTCCACACAAAAATAGACAACTCAAGTATCCCTATATCTATTAAACAAATTTAAACCTAAGCCGAGATGACTTTTCTGTGAATTCTACTAAAGGAAGAAATAATGATAATTCTGGAAAAAAAAAATCTTGTAGATGTTAGAAGGACCATTCATTTTCGAAGCCAATATTACACCAAAACCCAGCCAAATACTACAAAAACCATTACAGATCAATACCCTTCTTCATGAGCATAGACACAAACATTATTAACAAAATTTTAGCAAATAGAATCCAACAGTATATATTTTAAAATACATCATTATAAAGTGGGACTTAATATCAGTTTAACATGCTGCTGCTGCTGCTGCTAAGTCACTTCAGTCGTGTCTGACTCTGTGTGACCCCATAGACGGCAGCCCACCAGGCTCCCCCGTCCCTGGGATTCTCCAGGCAAGAATACTGGAGTGGGTTGCCATTTCCTTCTCCAATGCATGAAAGAGAAAAGTGAAAGTGAAGTCGCTCAGTCTGTCTGACTGTTAGCGACCCCATGGACTGCAGCCCGCCAGGCTACTCCGTCCATTGGATTTTCCAGGCAAGAGTACTGGGTGGGGTGCCATTGCCTTCCCCGTCAGTTTAACATATATCAATGTAATTCATCATATGAACAGAATCAGGAGGGGAAAAAATGTATGATCAGATGCAGAAAAAGCAATTGACAAAATTCAACACCCAGTCACAATAAAAACTCAGCAAATTTAAAATAGGAGGGAGCCTCTTAGAAGTAGAACTTCCCTCAAATACATAAGTAACATCACATTTGATGGTGAAACACTGAATGTGTTGCCCCTCAGAATGGGGACAAGGCAAGAAGGTCCAATCTCATTATTTCTATATAACATCCACTGCAGGCCCCAGCCAGGGCAATAAGGCAATTAATAGGAAATGAATGATATGGCAAGAATACACAGAAGAACTGTACAAAAACTATCTTCACCATCCAGATAATCATGAAGGTGTGATCACTCACATTCACCTGGAGCCAGACATCCTGGAATGTGAAGTCAGGTGGGCCTTAGGAAGCATCACGATGAACAAAGTAGTGGAGGTGATGGAATTCCAGTTGAGCTATTTCAAATCCTAAAAGATGATGCTATGAAAATGCTGCACTCAATATGTCAGCACATTTGGAAAGCTCAGCAGTGGCCACAGGACTGGAAAAGGTCAGTTTTCATTCCAGTCCTAAAGAAAGGCAATGCCAAAGAATGCTCAAACTACAGCACAGTTGCACTCACCTCACAAGCTAGTAAAGCAATGCTCAAAATTCTCCAAGCCAGGCTTCAGCAATATGTGAACCGTGAACTTCCAGATGTTCAAGCTAGTTTTAGAAAAGGCAGAGGAACCAGAGATCAAATTGCCAACATCCGCTGGATCATGGAAAAAGCAAGAGAGTTCCAGAAAAACATCTACATCTGTTTTATTGACTGCCAAAGCCTTTGACTGTGTGGATTACAACAAACTGTGGAAAATTCTGAAAGAGATGGGAATACCAGACCACCTGACCTGCCTCTTGAGAAACCTATATGAAGGTCAGGAAGCAACAGTTAGAACTGGACATGGAACAACAAACTGGTTCCAAATAGGGAAAGGAGTACGTCAAGGCTGTATATTGTCACCTTGCTTATTTAACTTATATGCAGAGTACATCATGAGAAATGCTGGACTGGAAGAAGCACAAGCTGGACTCAAGATTGCTGGGAGAAATATCAATAACCTCAGATATGCAGATGATACCACCATTACGGCAGAAAGTGAAGAAGAACTAAAGAACCTCTTGATGAAAGAGGAGAGTGAAAAAGTTGGCTTAAAGCTTAACATTCAGAAAACGAAGATCATGGCATCGGTCCTATCACTTCATGGGAAATAGATGGGGAAACAGTGGAAACCATGGCTGATTTTATTTTTCTGGGCTCCAACACTGCAGATGGTGATTGCAGCCATGAAATAAAAAGACACTTGCTCCTTGGAAGGAAAATTACCAACCTAGATAGCATATTCAAAGCCCAGACATTACTTTGCCAACAAAGGTCCATTTAGTCAAGGCTATGGTTTTTCCAGAAGTCATGTATGGAAGTGAGAGGTGAACTATAAAGAAAGCTGAGCGCCGAAGAATTGATGCTTTTGAACTGTGGTGTTAGAGAAGACTCTTGAGAGTCCCTTAGACTGCAAGGAGATCCAACCAGTCCATCCTAAAGGAGGTCAGTCCTGGGCGTTCATTGGAAGGACGGATGTTGAAGCTGAAACTCCATTACTTTGGCCACCTGATCCAGAGAGCTGACTCATTTGAAAAGACCCTGATGCTGGGAAAGATTGAGGGCAGAAGGAGAAGGGGATGACAGAGGATGAGATGGTTGGATGGCATCACCGACTGAATGGACATGGGTCTGTCTGGACTCCAGGAGTTGGTGATGAACAGGGAGGCCTGCCATGCTGCAGTTCATGGGGTCACAAAGAGTTGGACACGACTGAGCAACTGAACTAAACTGAATGATATGCAGACTGAAAATGAAGAAGTATAACTACTTGCAGACAACATAATTATCTATGAAAAAAGCCCTAAGGAATCTGCCAAAAAAGAGGGGGAAAAGCTACTACAGTGAATAAGTTTGTTGACCAAGGTCAATATACAAGAATTCATAGAATTTCCCTATGCTACATGCATGCTTAGTTGTATCCAACTCTTTGTGACCCAATGGACTCCAGCTCACCAGGCTCCTTTGTCCATGAGATTCTCCAGGCAAGAGTACTGGCATGGGTTGCCAGTTCCTCTTCCAGCGGATCTTCCCTACCCAGGGATTGAACCCACCATCTCCTGTGTCTCCTGTATTGGCAAGAGGATTCTTGACCACTGAGCCACCTGAAAAGCCAGCTCTCTATGCTAGCAGTGAGTGACTGGAAATTAAGATTGTAATTTACTTATGTACTCAAATCCTTGGTGGCTCAGATGGTAAAGCATCTGCCTACAATGCGGGAGACCTGGGCTCTTCCCTACCCAGGGATTGAACCCACCATCTCCTGTGTCTCCTGTATTGGCAAGAGGATTCTTGACCACTGAGCCACCTGAGAAGCCAGCTCTCTATGCTAGCAGTGAGTGACTGGAAATTAAGATTGTAATTTACTTATGTACTCAAATCCTTGGTGGCTCAGATGGTAAAGCATCTGCCTACAATGCGGGAGACCTGGGCTCGATCTCTGGGTCAGGAAGATCCCCTGGAGAAGAAAATGGCAACCCACTCCAGTATTCTTGCCTGGAAAATCCCATATCCCATGGACTGAGGATCCTGATGGGCTACAATCCATGGGGTCGCAAAGAGTCAGACCCGACTGAGCGACTTCATTCACTGACTCACTCACTCATAATCACATATAATTACAATAAAATAATTATAAGTAAGATTGTAAAATATTTACAACAACATCAAAACCATGAAATAGTTAAATTTACAAAATCTATGCAAAATCTGTGCACTATAAAAACATTAAGAAGAGGAAGACAAATCAGAAGACTCAACATTATTAAGAAGTCATATTGATCAACAGATTCAAAAAAATCTCAATCAAAATGCCAATGGTAACTTTTTACAGAAATTATACTATTTCAATAATTTACATGGAATTATAAAGGACTTACAGTAGCCAAAATTAATTTGAAGAACTGAAACCCACTGTAGACAGATCTACAATAATCAAGGCAATGGATAAAGAAAATGTGTGTGTGTGTGTATATATATACATGTATACATACATACATATATATATATATATATATATATATGCAGTTCTGTGCTTAGTCGCTCAGTCATGTCCGACTATTTGCAACCCCATGACCTGTAGCCCACCAGGCTCCTCTGTCCATAGGATTCTCCAGGCAAGAATCCTGGAGTGGGTTGTCATGCCCTCCTCCAGGGGATCTTCCCAACCCAGGGACTGAGCCTGGGTTTCCCACACTGCAAGCAGATTCTTTACCATATGAGCCACCAAGAAATATATATGTATGTATACATACATATATAGACAATAGAATATCATTCAGCCATTAAAAAGAAGGAAATACCACCACCAACACGGGTGGACCTTGGGGACATTATGCTAAGTAAAATAAGCTGGACGGAGAAAGAAATACTAAATGTGGAATATTTTTTAAAAGGAACATGATAACAGAGAACAGATTGGTGGTTTCCAGAGGCAGGGGGTTAGTGTTCGGGGCTGGAGCTGAGCAGAGTGAGACTAGTATGTGGGTGAAAATGGAGAAGATCATCAAAAGTTACAAACTTCCAGTAAGATAAACAAGTCCTAGAGATGTGATGTATAGCATGGTGATTATATAGGTGCTTTGCCTTATTGCACTTTTCAGATACAGTATTTGGGCATTTTGTTTTTGTTTTCACCAATTGAAGATTTCTAGCAGTCCTGAATCAAGCAAGCCTGTCAATTGGTGCCATTTTTCCAACATTGCTCACTTCATGTCTCTGTGTCACATTTTAGTAACTTTCCCAAATATTTAAGACTTTTTCTTTCTATTTCTCATAGTAATCTGTGATCAGTGATCTTTGATGATACTATTGCTAAAAGATTATGACTCCTTGAAGACTCAGATGATGGGTAGCATTTTTGAGCAGTAAGATATTTTTAAATTGATATATCCATTGGTTTTTTTTAGATGTCATGCTATTACACAGTTAATAAATTACAGTATACTGTAAACATAACATTTATGTGCACTGAAAAAACAGAAAAATTGTGTGACTCATGTTACTGCATTACTTTCTTTATTGTGATGGTTTGGGACTGAACCCACAGTATCTCTGAGGTATGCCTGGAGTTAACAATCCAACGTTGTATATTTGAAGGTTGCTAAGAGAGTAGATCTTAAATGTTCTCATTGAAGAAAAACATGTTTAACTCTGTGAAGTAATGGGTGTGAACTTCTGGTAATCATTTCTCAATAAATATATATATCAAATCATTATGCTATACATTTGAAACTATTTAATGTTATGTGTCAATTCTATCTCAGTTTTTAAAAGACAGCTTTAAAAGACTGCAAGAATTGTGATAGTTGACCTTGAACTTCAAGCTGTCTACTTGACCATGGAACGTGTCCAGGGAAACCACAAACCACTTTTAACACATTCGATCAGTCACAGCACCTTCTCCATACACTGCATAATTTTTTAAATTTTTCTTGAAATAATATGCACAATATGCCAAAATGTTGCTTTTATTTTTCCATCTTCAATATTAAAATGGTTATACAAAAATTCACCAATTTCTGATAAGTTTTTCTAAATGTACACTGAGATGACAGCTGTCACAATGCATTGTAACAAAATTGTTTCAAATGAAATTAAAGACTATTAAGGGCTACTACAACCATCTTTCAGAAAAAACAAATGAACACTTTGGTCAACCCAATAGAAAACACTTTGGCTGGTCTGGGTCCCTTGGAGCCTTGAAATTTTTGTCTAATTGCTGAATTTTAAAGACCTAGCCCATGTTTTGTAAAATACACAAGACCAGTACTGACGGGTACTAGATAGTTGAAGATCTGTGGGGATCCCATGGTGATCAGTATCTTCCAAACCGACCAATCCTTTTTTGGTTTCCAGCTTTATTCCATTGGTTCTAAGATAGCATCTGAGTTATATTTCAAGTAAGTTGAATGATACTAAGGTGGAATTCATCAAAACCAGAATGTTAGATTTTAAAAGTACTGTGAAAAGTCTGTGCTGAACATAATACCTGCAATTTTCTTTCCAGAAGGAGGTTTTTCATGATCTTGGCAGGGAAATTCTGGACAGTGCTTGGCAAGGCTATAATACTACTCTCTTGGCCTATGGGCAGACTGGCTCTGGAAAAAGCTATTCCATGATTGGGTTTGGTGCAAACAAGGGTATCATTCCAAATGTGTGCGAAGAGCTATTTCAAGCAATTGAGAACCGGGACAAAAATCAAGAATACCAGGTATGTATTATTCTAGAATCGCTTCTTTAAGGAAAAAAAATTGTCTTCATTTTGGAAATTCCTTGCCCCCAGTGGAAGTTATCAGCGTATCTATTTTAGGATAATGTTAATTTTCCATACCAAAATCCTTACATCATTACAAAATCAAATAAAATGTTGAATTTTTATGGTTCTATGGAGGCAAACCCAGGAAAATATTTTTTAAAGGTACTTTGAGAGACATCTTAAATGATGACAATAACAAGAGACCACTGTGGAGTCTTATAACACAAAACCCTAGCCAGCTCAAGTTTCTGGTTCCCTTTGCTCCCCTCTTCTATCAAGGTGTGTTCTCCTCTTAATTTATTTTTATTTCTAAATTAAGAATATTATCTTGCTTCTTAATTGTCCTAACATAGCTTCTTACTTTCCCTAGAAGGTGAAATACCTGTACAGAGAAAACTACAGTACACAGATGAAAGAAACTGTTGAAGACACAAATAAATGGATACGCAGCCCATGTTTATGAGTTGGAAGAATTAATATTATTTAGATGCCCATACCACTGAAATTTATCTGCTGATTCAATACAATCCCTATCAAAAGTCTAATGGCAAATTTCACAGAAGTAGAATAATTCTAAAATTTGTATAGAACTGCAAAAGATCCCAAATAGTCAAAACAATCTTGAGAAAAAAGAACAAAGCTGAAAGCATCACACTCCCTCATTTCAAACTATACTATAAAACTATAGTGATCAAAAAAGTATGATACTACGCTGCTGTATTTAAAATGGATAACAAGGCCCTACTGTATAGCATATGAAACTCTGCTCGATGTTATGTGGCATCCTGGATGAGAGGGGAGTTTGGGGAGAATGGATACATGTATATGTACAACTGAGTCCCTCTCTGTTCACGTGAAACCACCACCACATTATTAATCAGCTATGCTGCTGCTGCTGCTATGTCGCTTCAGTCGTGTCCGACTGTGCGACCCAATAGACGGCAGCCCACCAGGCTCCCCCATCCCTGGGATTCTCCAGGCAAGAACACTGGAGTGGGTTGCTATTTCCTTCTCCAGTGCATGAAGGTGAAAAGAGAAAGTGAAGTCACTCAGTCGTATCTGACTCTTAGAGACCCCATGGACTGTAGCCTACCAGGCTCCTCGGTCCATGGGATTTTCCAGGCGAGAGTACTGGGGTGCCACTGCCTTCTCCGATTAATCAGCTATACCCCAGTACAAAATTAAAAGTTTTTTTAAAATGAAAAATAATACAATATTACCCCAGAACAAAATTAAAAGTTTTTTAAAAATGAAAAATAATACAATATTCTTTAATGTCAATTACTCATTTTTTCAAAAAGTGTTTTTTATGAAGTTTGCTCTGATTTTATCTTTTTCTTTCAATAGTAGGCTTTTAAGTAATTTCTCTGGAATTATATTTTCAAATATCTAGGAATTCATTACATTTTTAAATTAAAAAAGTATGATACTGGTACAAAAATAGACACAGAGATCAACAGAACAAAACTGAGAGCCCAGAAATCAACTCATACATATATGGATGATGAATTTATGACAAAGGAGTGAAGAACAAGCAGTGAGAAAGGGAGAATCTGTTCAATAGCAGTGTTGGGAAAACTGGCTAGTCACATGCAAAAGAATGAAACTAGACCACTGTCTTATATCACAGGGTTTCCCTGGTGGCTCAGATGGTAGAGAGTTTGCCTGTAATGCAGGAGACCCAGGTTCAATTCCTGGGTCGGGAAGATCCCCTGGAGAAGGAAATGGCAACTCACGCCAGTATTCCTGCCTGGAAAATTCCATGGACAGAGGAGCCTGGCAGGCTACAGTCCATGGGGTTGCAAAGAGTCGGACGTGACCGAGTGACTAACACTGTACTTCATCGTATACCCTACACAAAATTAACTTCAGTTCAGTTCAGTCACTCAGTCGTGTCCGACTCTTTGCGACCCCATGAATCGCAGCACGCCAGGCCTCCCTGTCCATCACCATAGCCCGGAGTTCACTCAGACTCACGTCCATCGAGTCCGTGATGCCATCCAGCCATCTCCTCCTCGGTCGTCCCCTTCTCCTCCTGCCCCCAATCCCTCCCAGCATCAGAGTCTTCTCCAATGAGTCAGCTCTTCGCATNCCTCCCTGTTCATCACCATCTCCCGGAGTTCACTCAGACTCAAGTCCATCGAGTCCGTGATGCCATCCAGCCATCTCCTCCTCGGTCGTCCCCTTCTCCTCCTGCCCCCAATCCCTCCCAGCATCAGAGTCTTCTCCAATGAGTCAGCTCTTCGCATGTATTAAATACTTGAATGTAAGACTTGAAACCATTCAATTTCTAGAAGAAAGCATAGGCAGTAACCACGTTGAAATCAGTCTTAGCAGTGTTTTTGTGGCTCTGACTCAAAAGTAAGAGAAAGAAAAGCAAAAATAAACAAATGGGATCGATAAAATGAAAAACCTTTTGCAAAGAGAAAGAAACCATCATTAAAATGAAAAGGCAGGCCGCTCGTCCCCGCCGCAGCCGCGCCGTCTGCAGCAGCAGCCGCGGCAGCAGCAGCAGCCGCGGCAGCCGCTCCTTCCCGGCAGCCGCCCCCGCGGGTCCCTCCCTGGCTGCGGGAGAGACAGAGGTAGACGGAGGACACAGCGCCGCGCCGCCCGCACCGGAGACCTTCGCCTCGCCCTGCCGGCTCCTCACCCTCTGGGAGGAGCATGGGGCCCCGCTCGCCACGACCAGAGAGAAGCCTGCCCAGCAACGAAAACCCAGCGCAGCCAAATAAGCCGAGGAGCCCGCGAGGGGAGCCGCAGACACGGCCAAGAAAAGAAGGCCCCTGTGACTCCAGCCTCCAGAAACCCACCTGAGAGGGCGGCTCCTGAGAGAGAGAAGGGCCGGAGGGTCCCTCCTGAGACAGGGGACAGTCTGCCTGGAAACACGTCTCTTCTCTGCCCTCGATCCCGGCGGGAGCGGCTCAGTCATTAATCAACCGGGCGGATGGGCCTGATGTGGAGACACTCGGGTCCAGCCCGCGCAGCAGCTCTGTGCTGTGGGCCTGCCTCCTAGGGGTGGGTCCCCCCTCTGCCGGAGCCGCCGAGCTGCTCACGTTCAGAGGGCTCTTCCAGCAGTGAGGACACAGGAGCAAGCCGAGGTCTTTGGATGCTTCCTGGGCCCGCCAGGTGGTTCTGATACACACCTGGGGCTGAAGACTGCTGGCTTAATTACTGGATATTTCCATCAGGTGGAGGCAGACCCTACTAGTCTGAAAGTTATGGCGGCGAGACAGGCGTGAAGCTGGAACGTGGATGTAGGTTTTTTGGCTAGTGACCTGAGCTGCTGAGTTATGACAACAGCTAACCCTACCTGCAGCAGAGAGGTCCCTCTGGTGTCAGCCAGGACTTGTGAGCCTGTCCCACCTGAAGGTCCATGTCTCTGAGAGTCATCCTTCCTGGAGCAAGAGAGAAGAAATCCAGCTCCACCCACCAGAACTCCAACACAAGCCTCCCTAACCAAGAAACCTTGACAACCCACTGATACAACCCCACCCACAGTGAGGAAACTCCATAGTAAAGAGAACTCCACAAATTCCCAGAATATAGAAAGGCCACCCCAAACGCAGCAATATAACCAAGATGAAGAGACAGAGGAGCACTCAGCAGGTAAAGGAACAGGAGAAATGCCCACCAAACCAAACAAAAGAGGAAGAGATAGGGAATCTACCTGAGAAAGAATTCCGAACATTGATAGTGAAAATGATTCAAAATCTTGAAATAAAAATGGAATCACAGATAAATAGCCTGGAGACAAGGATTGAGAAAATGCAAGAAAGGTTTAACAAGGACCTAGAAGAAATAAAAAAGAGTCAATACATAATGAATAACGCAATAAATGAGCTCAGAAACACTCTGGAGGCAACAAATAGTAGAATAACGGAGGCAGAAGATAGGATTAGTGAAATAGAAGATAGAATGGTAGAAATAAATGAATCAGAGAGGAAAAAAGAAAAACGAATTAAAAGAAATGAGGACAATCTCAGAGACCTCCAGGACAATATGAAACGCTCCAACATTCGAATTATAGGAGTCCCAGAAGAAGAAGACAAAAAGAAAGACCATGAGAAAATCCTTGAGGAGATAATAGTTGAAAACTTCCCTAAAATGGGGAAGGAAATAATCACCCAAGTCCAAGAAACCCAGAGAGTTCCAAATAGGATAAACCCAAGGCAAAACACCCCAAGACACATATTAATCAAATTAACAAAGATCAAACACAAAGAACAAATATTAAAAGCAGCAAGGGAAAAACAACAAATAACACACAAGGGGATTCCCATAAGGATAACAGCTGATCTTTCAATAGAAACTCTTCAGGCCAGGAGGGAATGGCAAGACATACTTAAAGTGTTGAACGAAAATAACCTACAGCCCAGATTACTGTACCCAGCAAGGATCTCATTCAAATACGAAGGAGAAATCAGAAGCTTTACAGACAAGCAAAAGCTGAGAGAATTCAGCACCACCAAACCAGCTCTCCAACAAATGCTAAAGGATATTCTCTAGACAGGAAACAAAAAGGGTGTATAAACCCGAACCCAAAACAATAAAGTAAATGGCAACGGGATCATACTTCTCAATAATTACCTTAAACGTAAATGGGTTGAATGCCCCAACCAAAAGACAAAGACTGGCTGAATGGATACAAAAACAAGACCCTTGTATATGCTGTCTACAAGAAACCCACCTCAAAACAAGGGACATAAACAGACTGAAAGTGAAAGGCTGGAAAAAGATATATCATGCAAATAGAGACCAAAAGAAAGCAGGAGTGGCAATACTCATAGCTGATAAAATAGACTTTAAAGCAAAGGCTGTGAAAAGAGACAAAGAAGGCCACTACATAATGATCAAAGGATCAATCCAAGAAGAAGATATAACAATTATAAATATATATGCACCCAACATAGGAGCACCGCAATATGTAAGACAAATGCTAACAAGTATGAAAGGGGAAATTGACAATAACACAATAATAGTGGGAGACTTTAATACCCCACTCACACCTATGGACAGATCAACTAACCAGAAAATTAACAAAGAAACGCAAACTTTAAATGATACAATAGACCAGTTAGACCTAATTGATATCTATAGGACATTTCACCCCAAAACAATGAATTTCACCTTTTTCTCAAGTGCTCACGGAACCTTCTCCAGGATAGATCACATCCTGGGACATAAATCTAACCTTGATAAATTCAAAAAAATCGAAATCATTCCAAGCATCTTTTCTGACCATAATGCATTAAGATTAGATCTCAATTACAGGAGAAAAACTATTAAAAATTCCAACATTTGGAGGCTGAACAATACGCTTCTGAATAACCAACAAATCACAGAAGAAATCAAAAAAGAAATCAAAATGTGCATAGAAATGAATGAAAATGAAAACACAACAACCCAAAACCTGTGGGACACTATAAAAGCAGTGCTAAGAGGAAAGTTCATAGCAATACAGGCATACCTCAGGAAACAAGAAAAAAGTCAAATAAATAACCTAACTCTACACCTAAAGCAACTAGAAAAGGAAGAAATGGAGAACCCCAGAGTTAGTAGAAGGAAAGAAATCTTAAAAATTAGGGCAGAAATAAATGCAAAAGAAACAAAAGAGACCATAGCAAAAATCAACAAAGCCAAAAGCTGGTTTTTTGAAAAGATAAATAAAATTGACAAACCATTAGCCAGACTCATCAAGAAACAAAGGGAGAAAAATCAAATCAATAAAATCAGAAATGAAAATGGAGAGATCACAACAGACAACACAGAAATACAAAGAATCATAAGAGACTACTATCAGCAATTATATGCCAATAAATTGGACAACGTGGAAGAAATGGACAAATTCTTAGAAAAATACAACTTTCCAAAACTGAACCAGGAAGAAATAGAAAATCTTAACAGACCCATCACAAGCACGGAAATTGAAACTGTAATCAGAAATCTTCCAGCAAACAAAAGCCCAGGTCCAGACGGCTTCACAGCTGAATTCTACCAAAAATTTCGAGAAGAGCTAACACCTATCCTACTCAAACTCTTCCAGAAAATTGCAGAGGAAGGTAAACTTCCAAACTCATTCTATGAGGCCACCATCACCCTAATACCAAAACCTGACAAAGATGCCACAAAAAAAGAAAACTACAGGCCAATATCACTGATGAACATAGATGCAAAAATCCTCAACAAAATTCTAGCAATCAGAATCCAACAACACATTAAAAAGATCATACACCATGACCAAGTAGGCTTTATCCCAGGAATGCAAGGATTCTTCAATATTCGCAAATCAATCAATGTAATTCACCACATTAACAAATTGAAAAATAAATGCCATATGATTATCTCAATAGATGCAGAGAAGGCCTTTGATAAAATTCAACATCCATTTATGATAAAAACTCTCCAGAAAGCAGGAATAGAAGGAACATACCTCAACATAATAAAAGCTATATATGACAAACCCACAGCAAACATTATCCTCAATGGTGAAAAATTGAAAGCATTTCCCCTAAAGTCAGGAACAAGACAAGGATGTCCACTTTCACCGCTACTATTCAACATAGTTCTGGAAGTTTTGGCCACAGCAATCAGAGCAGAAAAAGAAATAAAAGGAATCCAAATTGGAAAAGAAGAAGTAAAACTCTCACTGTTTGCAGATGACATGATCCTCTACATAGAAAACCCTAAAGACTCCACCAGAAAATTACTAGAGCTAATCAATGAATATAGTAAAGTTGCAGGATATAAAATCAACACACAGAAATCCCTTGCATTCCTATACACTAATAATGAGAAAGTAGAAAACGAAATTAAGGAAACAATTCCATTCACCATTGCAACGAAAAGAATAAAATACTTAGGAATATATCTACCTAAAGAAACTAAAGACTTATATATAGAAAACTATAAAACACTGATGAAAGAAATCAAAGAGGACACTAATAGATGGAGAAATATACCATGTTCATGGATTGGAAGAATCAATATAGTGAAAATGAATATATTACCCAAAGCAATCTACAGATTCAATGCAATCCCTATCAAGCTACCAGCGGTATTTTTCACAGAACTAGAACAAATAATTTCAAGATTTGTATGGAAATACAAAAAACCTCGAATAGCCAAAGCAATTTTGAGAAAGAAGAATGGAACTGGAGGAATCAACTTACCTGACTTCAGGCTCTACTACAAAGCCACAGTCATCAAGACAGTGTGGTACTGGCACAAAGACAGAAATATAGATCAATGGAACAAAATAGAAAGCCCAGAGATAAATCCACACACATATGGACACCTTATCTTTGACAAAGGAGGCAAGAATATACAATGGAGTAAAGACAATCTCTTTAACAAGTGGTGCTGGGAAAACTGGTCAACCACTTGTAAAAGAATGAAACTAGATCACTTTCTAACACCACACACAAAAATAAACTCAAAATGGATTAAAGATCTAAATGTAAGACCAGAAACTATAAAACTCCTAGAGGAGAACATAGGCAAAACACTCTCCGACATAAATCACAGCAGGATCCTCAATGATCCGCCTCCCAGAATACTGGAAATAAAAGCAAATATAAACAAATGGGATCTAATTAAAATTAAAAGCTTCTGCACAACAAAGGAAACTATAAGCAAGGTGAAAAGACAACCCTCTGAATGGGAGAAAATAATAGCAAATGAAGCAACTGACAAACAACTAATCTCAAAAATATACAAGCAACTTATACAGCTCAATTCCAGAAAAATAAACGACCCAATCAAAAAATGGGCCAAAGAACTAAATAGACATTTCTCCAAAGAAGACATACGGATGGCTAACAAACACATGAAAAGATGCTCAACGTCACTCATTATCAGAGAAATGCAAATCAAGACCACAATGAGATACCACTTCACACCAGTCAGAATGGCTGCGATCCAAAAGTCTGCAAGCAATAAATGCTGGAGAGGGTGTGGAGAAAAGGGAACCCTTTTACACTGTTGGTGGGAATGCAAACTAGTACAGCCACTATGGAGAACAGTGTGGAGATTCCTTAAGAAATTGCAAATAGAACTGCCTTATGACCCAGCAATCCCACTGCTGGGCATACACACCGAGGAAACCAGAATAGAAAGAGACACATGTACCCCAATGTTCATTGCAGCACTGTTTATAATAGCCAGGACATGGAAACAACCTAGATGTCCATCAGCGGATGAATGGATAAGAAAGCTGTGGTATATATACACAATGGAGTATTACTCAGCCATTAAAAAGAATACATTTGAATCAGTTCTAATAAGATGGATGAAACTGGAACCAATTATACAGAGTGAAGTAAGCCAGAAAGAAAAACACCAATACAGTATACTAACACATATATATGGAATTTAGAAAGATGGTAATGAGGACCCTGTATGCAAGACAGCAAAAGAGATACAGATGTGTAGAGCGGACTTATGGACTCTGAGGGAGAAGGAGAGGGAGAGGGAGAGGGAGGGATGATTTGGGAGAATAGCATTGAAATATGTATACTATCATGTAAGAAATGAATCGCCAGTCTGTGTTCAATGCAGGATGCAGGATGCTTGGGGCTGGTGCATGGGGATGATCTGGAGGGATGATGTGGGGTGGGAGGTGGCGGGGGGGGAGTTCATGTTTGGGAGTTCAAATAAAAATAAAATAAAATGAAATGAAAAGGCAGCCTATTGAATGGGAGAAGATATTTGCAAATCATACATCTGATAAGAGGTCAATTTTCAAAATATATAAAGAACATATACAACTCAACAGCAAAAAAAACAAACAACCCAATTTAAAAATGGGCAGAGGACCTGAATAAGCACTTATCCAAAGAAGATATACAGATGACCAATAGAGACATGAAAAGATGTTCAATATCACTAATTATTAGGGAAATGAAGCTCAAAACCACAATGAGATATTGTTACCAAAAGTGGGCTAACTACTCACTGCTCAAAAGCCAATATAGATGACTGCACTTTTTGGGTTTTTTTTTTTTGTCTTTTATCTTCATGAAGTGAAGTGAAATGAAGGTTGCTTAGTCGTGTCTGACTCTTTGCGACCACATGGACTATACAGTCCATGGAATTCTCCAGGCCATAATACTGCAGTGGGTAGCCTTTTCCTTCTCCAGGGGATCTTCCCAGGGAACGAACCCAAGTCCCCCGCACTGCAGGCTGATTCTTTACCAAATGAGCCACAAGAAAGCCCAAGAACACTGGAGTGGGTAGCCCATCCCTTCTCCAGTGGATCTTCCAGACCCAGGAATCAAACCAGGGTCTCCTGCACTGCAAGTGATTCTTTACCAACTGAGCTATGCGGGAAGCCCGTTTATCTTCATACTAATTTGTTTAATTGGTTGATCCACAGCCTTTATTATATATTTACCTTTACTAGTGGGATTTTTCGTTTCCTATAGATTCTTTCTTGTAGCCTTTTCTTTTTCCACTTAGAGAAGACCTATTAACGTTGCTTTTAGGGTTGACTTAGTATTGATAAATTCTTAGTTTTTGCTTCTCTGGGAAGTTCTGGAAATGGAGGGGCTAGGGTCAGAGCCAGGTGTGAGCTGAGGCTTCTCTGCTCAGTGGCGTCACTGCCCAGTAGGGGGCGGCGTCGAGTCCCAAGGGGCCGGAGCAGACGCCTAGAGGGCTGGGTTCCAGATGGCGCCTGCGTTCTCAGTGTGTGTTTTTCCCCCTCCAAGCACCAGCACCCTTACCCGCAGAGGGCAGCAGTGCTGAGACAAGATGGGGTGGAGTGGTTGCTCGTCTCTGGCTGGGGGCGGGGCACGCCAGGGCAGTTTCAGCAAACTGACCAGAGTCCCCTGCAGTTTTAATCTGTCTTCTGTGCTTTGCTTCTGGAGTGAGCAAGTGTGGGCACATTCTTAGCGGTGGACTCTAGGTTGCTTACAGCCCTCTGTCAGTCCCACTGGTTTCTGGCCTGCTAGGGGGACTCATCCTCCTGGTGACAGATCCCGGGCTGGGTTGCCCATTGTGTTTTCATACCTCTCACTCCCTTCAAGCCTGGAATATCTCTCCTCTTCTGTGTCCCTCCCAGGGGAGCAGACTCCAAACTGCTTCCTTCTCTTCCTTTCCTACCTAATTCTGTGTGGCTCTCTTCTGCAGCCTTGGTTGTGTAAGAGGCTTTCAGCCGGTTTCCAGCTAAATTTTGGTGAGAATTGCTCCACATGTAGATGTGTTACTGATGTGTGAGTGGAGGGAAGTAAGCTTCATGTCCTCCTATTCTACCATTTTGACCTTCCCTCCCTTTTGTTCATTTAAAAACTGTGATGCTCTCTGAAGCTAGCTGGAAGTTCTTGGGAGGTGGGGTTTGACTGGCAAGACTCACCGAAGGGTGACTAACAGACAAGCCAGCTTTTCCCAAAAAGGGTATAGTGGTGGCAAAATGTCAGTGTCTCAGAGCCTTTTCTCTAGACTAGAGTCACTGAGTTTCCTCCAATCTTCTGTTTAGGAGGTAGGAGATTGGCTAACGTTACTCCAAATGCATGGTAGGGTAAAGATCAATCTTTTTCTCTGCGTATGTTCAGATTGGAGAGTGAACAATAAGGAAAAAGATTTTTTTTTTTCCGTTCACAATCAAGACCAAAACACACACACACTTTGGTATCTCTTTTAGTTTATGTTAAGAACTTCCTCCATGTCATTAAAATTATTTCAGAATCTCATATTGCATGTGACATTGAGCGTCACTGTTTTAATATTTAGCTTTTTCCGTTGTTGTACATTTATGTTGTTTCCATAGTCCTTTTTATTTTTCTGCCAAAGGTGACTGTTTCTAGAGAATCTTAATTTACTTTATGCTCTTTCCTATGCAGGTTACATTCAGCATGCTGGAAATTTACAACGAACAGGTAACAACAATTATATTTTTTGACAGACAGTTCTAAGTGATTCTCTGCAGCTTAAAAAATGGCAGGGGCTCCCCCTCATCCATCCTACAGATAAGTCAACACCCGTTAGCCTGGCATTGTCTATCCAGTCCTAACCTACCTCATTTTAGCTCGGTTCCACTTCATCTTATGTCCTTCTATCTCTGTGCACTCCTTGCCACATAGAACCTTTCTCCCTTTCCACAATATGTCCTTCTCTCCTACATCTATCCTTCCTCTGCCTGGAATACCCTTCTTGGTTTCTCTGGTCTTAGAGAAACCACTGAACTTCAGTTCAAATGTCAGCTTATCTATACAAACTAAAGCAGTTGGCTTCAGCATGAGGGTTGGCAAACTTTATCTTCAAAGTACAAACAGGAAGTATTTTAGACTTTGAGGGCCTTAAAGTCTCTATCACAACTACTGTACTCTCCCCTCAGAGAGCAAAAACGGCCACAGCTGAAGTGTAAGTGAAGGATAAGTGAGCTGTGTACCAATATAACTTTGTTTATAGACACTGAGGCTTGAATTTCACATAACTTTCATGTGTCACAAAATATTTTTCTTTTGATTTTTTTCAGCCATTTAGCAAATCTCAACATAGTTGGAATATGGTTTCAGATCCCTGCTCTCTGTTACTAGCTTTGTGACTTTGAACAATTACTTTGTCTCAGAGCTCAGTGCAGGAGGCCAGGGTTTGATCTCTGGTCAGGGAACTAGAGCCCACATGTCGCAACTAAATATCCTGCATGCTGCTTGAAGGTCAAAGATCCCCCGCGCTGCAACTAAGACCCAGCACAGACAAATAAATAAATATTTTTAAAAATAAACACAATAAACTAGACTACACATTGAGACGTAGTGCTGAGTAAATACTAGTTATTCAGAAAGTCCTTTTTCATTCTACCCTTTCCCTTTGCCCTTATACTATAAAATTTTATTTCCATATTTATATTTCCAGAACAAAGGATTACACCTTTCTATTTGCAATACTTGGTATAATATTCCTTTTCACTTTTCACTTTCATGCATTGGAGAAGGCAATGGCAACCCACTCCAGTGTTCTTGCCTGGAGGATCCCAGGGACGGGGGAGCCTGATGGGCTGCCGTCTATGGGGTCACACAGAGTTGGACACGACTGAAGTGACTTAGCAGCAGCAGCAGCAGCAGTATAATATTTGGTTTAAAATGGATGGCCCTAAGGTTTGCTGAATGGATAAATTCACAAAGGTATCTATAATTGCAAGTTTCTTAAGGGCAGTTTCATATCCTAAGATTTCTTATATAACTCCAAGCATTATCCAAAGTCTTGCACTTAATCATTGCTAAATAAACATTGATGGGATAAATCTGTTCATGTTTTTCTCTTTATATTAAGGAGAGAAAATACCCATTTTGTTTCTCACATGCTTCCATGAGCCATTTATTATTGTTGAAGGTTGATAGCAAATTCAAATGAGTTATTATGCTAAGGTCATTGATTAAGTTTCTATTTCTTTCAAAGTGATGAGTCTGGAAGACAGTATGACTCCTTTATTTCATACCAAATAGGCAGCTTCACTCCGTTACCAAGTTCAGATGGAAGGAAAAGGGAAATGGCATCATGGGCCCCCTACTGATACCTATTAATGAAGATAATCTCTCTGGAATTTTGTTTTCTCATCTCTAAAATAAGGCCATGGACATGCTTATAACCTCTTCATGTCTCACCACCTAGGACTCTGGTATTTTTCCAGTAGTACTTCAATAGTCTAAGTGAAGTTTATTAGATACTTTAAATATTTCAGACACACTAGACTCTGAGGATGAATAAAACCTAAGACGTGATTTCTGCCATGGAGAAGCTTGGTGGGAGATTTTACAGCCTCTCCAGATAGTAATAAAATATATCATGTATGCTGCATAAATGGTAAAAAGGCATAGAAGAGAGAGCAACTAATACTACCTGCGATTGTTGGTGTTGTTTGTAAACAGAGGAGTTAGACTGGATCTTGAAAGATGCAATGAGTTTGGTGAGCCAGGAGGAGGGTTGGGGGCATTTTAGGTGGCATGATTAGTACCAGCAAGTCCAGGGACACGTGAAAGCACATGGCGTTTAAGGAAACAGTGAGGGCTCCAGGTAACCAGGGTTAGGAGCATGCAGGCAGGTGAGAATGGGGAAGCATCATGAGAGGGAGCTAAACATCAGTTGCCAGAAGGCAAAGGCCCTTTGGTAGGCAATGGAGCATCAGCAAAAGATTCTAAACAGGAAAATAAGAAAATCAGCCTTTGGTTTAGGAGATTTTTCTAGCAGCAGAGCGAAGTTGTGTTTGAAGAAGTGCCAGATAGAGGCAGAGCTAGGAGAGTCCCGTGGGGGCTGAAGTGAGTGAGGAAGGTCTCATCATTGACTCAATCTCCAGGTACCACCTGGAGAGTCCAGTGCCAGGAACTGCCCTCATCTCTGGGCCCTCACACTTCCATTCTATCTGATTAAACCTACTTAGCTTTTTTTTTTCTAATGAGCCCTATTCAGACATATCTTCAGCCTTAGATGCCACTTCTTAACAACTCACATTGCTCAGTGGAAGTTATAGGAAAGGCTTTCTAGCTAAGGCAGAAGTTGTCACCATTTCAGTGCCTTCCTGCCTCTGGCCCTTCTGTCCACTGTCCTAACTTTTCTTGCCTGAATTCAATCTGTGTGTGATCTTGCCTCTGTTGCAGGAAGGGGAACCCTTTCCTGCGCCAAGAGCGGGTTCTTACCTAGCCCTCAGAAAAGAATTATCTGAGAGATATATAGGACAAAGCTAAAGACCTTATTGGGAAGGGAGTGCCTGGGAGGAGAGCAGCAGGGTAAGAGGATCCAGGAGAACTGCTTGGCCACGTGGCTGGCAGTCTTGGGTGTTGTGGTGATGGGGTTAGTTTCCAGGCTGTCTCTGGCCAATCATCTTGCTTGGCCCATATTTGGACTAACTCAGGGTCCTTCCCTGTGGCGTGAGCATCTCTCAGCTAAGATGGACTCCAGCGTGAAGGATTCTGGGAGGTTAGCTAAGACATATTATGGGGTGGTGTCTGCTCTCTCCTTTTGGCCCCTCCTGAATTCTCCCAGTTAGTTTTCTGCGCCAGCACCAAGTTCCTTATCAGGAGGGACCTCCTGGTGTGAGACAGCTCATGCAAGCGGTTATCACTGTGGCTGAGGCTGGTGGTTTCTGTCAGTGGTTCCCTAGCAACTTGACTCTAGGACTTAAAGCTACAGAATATCTGAGCTGGGGGAGATCTTAGAAATCATTCAGTCCATTCCCCTCCTCTTATGAGGAAAAAACTGGCAGTGTAGGAGACTCTCCAAAGCTCTCATAGTTTGGAGGCAGAACCGAAAGTAAGAACCCAGGTCAGATTCCCAGCCCAGACCTCACTGCATCATGTAACACCAACTCCCCTCTGCAGAGGCTCAGGCTCTAGCAGGCTCCCATAGCTCGACCTGCTGTGCCCAGGCAGAAGTGGCTTTCTGGGGGGAAATGCAACATGGATTGTCACCTGAGGCCACAGTCTAAGTGTGACATCACACAAATCTCCAATAATAATAAGAATAAGAATAATGAGATCCAAAAAATCACCTATATTCTTGGGTTACGTTTGCCTATAGCAAATCCTGTTTGGGTTAGATAAATTTCTTGGAAGTAGAGATTCAGAGTGGTGGCGTTTGTGGCAGCACGATTTAACCTAGGCAGAACATTAGGTACTTGGAATGTTATGAACTTTTAGTTAAGTTTCATTTATCACTGTTCTTAGAAAAGTAAGACTTCGTTATTTTGTGATACAAAATTTGTGACAATTTAGAAAGAGATAATTTATTTTTGTGTTATCTACAAAGGAGTTGCTAATCAACTGCAAGAGTTAACAAGATTACTAGGAGCATACTTAGGTTAATAAGAGAACAATATTTTCAGCCACAAATGCTTTAAAATCACCATTGGGGCTTCTTCAGTGGTTCAGATGGTAAAGAATCTGCCTGCAACACAGGAGACAAGATTCGATCCCTGGGTCAGAAAGATCCCCTGGACAAGGGGATGGCTACCCACTCCAGTATTCTTGCCTGGAGAATTCCATGGGCAGAGGAGTCTGGCAGGCTCCATGTGGTCACAAAGAGTCAGACATAACTGAGCAACTAACAGTTTCACTTTCATTTAAAGTCAGACAACTGTAGATAACAACTAAATATTTTTTCAAGCTACGGAAGCAGTTCCCCCAATATCCTACATGCAATGTATTAAACATTTCTTGTTAACTTAGCTCCAGTTACACTGTTCTCTCCAGAAGCATTTCACTGGGTGCCTACTCTGTGTCAGGAGCCATGTTAGGATTTACTAGTCAACTCCCACCCTCAGGGAGTTTGCAATCTGGTTGAATTGCTCTTGTTGTTGTTTACTCGCTCAGTCATGTCCAATTCTGTGCGACCCCGTGGACTGTAGTCCACCAGGCTCCTCTGTCCATAGAATACTGGAGTGGCAAGAATACTGGAGTGGGTTGCCATTTCCAGAGGATCTTCCACACCCAGGGACTGAACCTGTGTCTCCTGCATTGGCAGGCAGATTCTTTACCATCTGAGTCACCAGGGAAGCCCTGAAGTGCTCTAGGTACTTGAAAATAATAAAACTGAAATCCTTAAAAAAAAAAAAAAAAAAAACAAAGCTNATACTGGAGTGGGTTGCCATTTCCAGAGGATCTTCCACACCCAGGGACTGAACCTGTGTCTCCTGCATTGGCAGGCAGATTCTTTACCATCTGAGTCACCAGGGAAGCCCTGAAGTGCTCTAGGTACTTGAAAATAATAAAACTGAAATCCTTAAAAAAAAAAAAAAAAAAAACAAAGCTTCTGATTTCACTAACTACAACAGGTTTCTCTATTTTCTTACTTGTCATTTCTCTGTTTTTTTACTTATCTAAGTCATGAGGCTGTCTGGTACCTACAGAACTTTAACATTTATTTATTCATCCAATATATATTTACTGAGCATGTACTATATTCTACGAGGAGCTATAGCAGTGAAGTAAACAAAACTTCGTGCCTTCCTGAAGTTTGCATTACTTGTTTTACCACAGGTAAGAGATTTGCTATCCAGGATCAAGAAACCCGGAGGGCTAAGAGTTAGGGAGGACCAACAGCTGGGGTTT
Organism: Oreotragus oreotragus; assembly: GCA_006410675.1. Lineage (NCBI taxonomy): Eukaryota > Metazoa > Chordata > Mammalia > Artiodactyla > Bovidae > Oreotragus > Oreotragus oreotragus. The sequence continues at coordinate 175,504 of SJYX01013427.1, forward strand.
TATGTGGATGGTCTGAAGTCAGTGCCTTGTGAGAACTATGCCCAGATTGAAAGACTGATGGAACAAGGAGCAAAAATAAGGACCACAGCCTCGACCAACATGAATGCCAGCAGCAGCCGGTCTCACATGATCATCACGATTCAGTTCAAGCAGGTGAGATTCAACTGGATGCCAATGTCCCCACCTCTCACCAAGGGGGTCTGGGGATGTGCTCCCAGCAGCATTATGGGGTGGTGAGTATTATGGAGTTTTTTAGATTTGATCTATGGGTTAAGACAGCTATTTCCAAACATAGACTATAGGGTCAGAAGCAGGAGAAAGTAAGACACTTGTCTTTTCCTGCCTCCCTCCCGCCACATCCATGCCCCACTCTGGCCTAAGTGATCCCATTATCGATAGAGGGTCACTAGTAAGGTCCCAGAAATGCCTGTAGGGCTAAAGGCTATTTTCCCTCAAGTAAATTACATACTTTGAGAAACAGGTTTTGACCCCCAGTTTGATGGAATTGTGGAAATAGGAGAATGAGTCTGTGGTTTGTCATGGAGAATTCCTATTAACAGTCCTTCTGTGCATCACCAATATAATGATGGTCAGCTTTCAAATCCATGAGCCTAGAGGACAACAGATACTGACGTGTCTTTCTGAAATTTGCAAGTCCGAGATAAAGCCTTTGAAACCACGTCATCCATGTAATGCTCCACCAGCTAAAATCTTTGATAAGCTAAAGCATACTTTTCTCCTCCATTCTCCTTGGTTGGGAATGATGTAGGGAATGATAGCTACAATTATGGACAATTTGATTCAGAAATGGTTATCATAAAGCCTGGGTAAGCATGAGAGTTAGCTACAATTTTACCACCTCCTTCTCCTAAGCCACAGCGCTAGTAATAGATAAAATAGTAATAAATGAAGATTGTCCTGTTCTAGCCAGGATTGGTAGAAGAACACTAGACCATGTATGACTCCATTTACTGGCTCTGAAATCGTGGGAAATAGCTTACCTTTCCTGGGTCACAGCTTCCTGGTCTGTAAAATGAGACAAACAGTTATCCTCGTAGGAATGTTGGGAAGTTTAGATAAGATATTACATTTAAAATTTTTTATTTATTTTTTGATGGGCTGGATCTTCGTTGCTATGCAGGCTTTTCTCCAGGTGCAATGAGCAGGGTCTACTCCCTAGTTGTAGCACACAGCCTTCTCATCGAGACGGCTTCTCTTGCTGTGGACCATGGGCTTGAGAACAGGCTCAATAGCTGAGGCACTTGGGCTTAGTTGCCCCATGACACGTGGGATCGTCCCACACCAGGGTTTAAACCCATGTCTCCTGCATTGGCAGGTAGACTGTTTACCACTGAGCCACCAGGGAAGCCCAAGGTACTACATTTTAAAGAACTCTGTCAACTTCCCTGGTGACTCAGACAGTAAAGAATCCACCTACCGTGCAGGAGATCTGGGTTCTATCCCTGAGTCAGGAAGATCCCCTGGAAAAGGAATGGCTACCCAACTCCAGTATTCTTGCCTGGAGAATCCCATGGGACAGAGGAGCCTGGCAGACGACAGTTCATAGGGTCACAAAGAGTTGGACAGGACTGAGCAACTAAGCACACAAGTAAACTTTTAATTATTATTCACTTGATTTTTACAATGTAGGTAAGAGGTTACCTTGATAGACTTTATATGAATATAACATTCACTTTATATGAATGTAACATTCACTCTATATTCATAGACTTTGTATGTACTATATTTACAATGAATATAAAGTGTTACATTCATAGACTTTATATATGGTTTTCTATGCTATTTTTTAATTTGGTATTTTAGAGGTAGGAGACAAAATTAACTGGATATAAATGAGCATACTCTGTTTATTGGTGTCAGTACTCTCGCCTGGAAAATCCCATGGATGGAGGAGCCTGGTGGGTTGCAGTCCATGGGGTCGCTCAGAGTCGGACATGACTGAGTGACTTCACTTTCACTTTTCACTTTCATGCATTGGAGAAGGAAATGGCAACCCACTCCAGCGTTCTTGCCTGGAGAATCCCAGGGACGGGGGAGCCTGGTGGGCTGCCGTCTATGGGGTCGCACAGAGTCGGACACGACTGAAGTGACTTAGCAGCAGCAGCAGCAGCAGCAATATTATCTCCTAATAGTGTATGCCAGGCATGATTAGAACCATTACATCTATTATACTTTATCCTCATAACATCCCAATAATATGCTATCATCCCAATTTTGCAGCTGAGAAAAGTTAAATCATAGCTCAGAGAAGTTAAATCATTTGCTCACAGTTACATGCCAACAAGAGAACCTGTAGCATTCTTTCCACTACATGACTACGTCATCCTGAACAGTTACTTATGTTGCAGATTTCACAGTATCTTTAAAATATTTATTGCTTGGGAAGTGGTTAGGACCCTGCACTTCCACTGAAGGGGGCGGGCATGTGTTCAATCCCTGTCAGAGAGCTAAGATCCCACATGCCTGATTACAGAAATATTAGGACAGTAATTTGTATCTAATACATAACTAGAAATAACAGTACAGAAGGGAAGGGGCAACTGAGATGTCTGGACCTAATAATGTTATTGTAAAATGTCATTGTAAAGAGGATGGCATTTTAACTTGCAAATTTCATTGTATCTTTTTTGAGTGTGAAATACACTCAAAATGTAAATGTAAACGTAAAATCCAATTTTGCAGCTGAGAAAAGTTAAATCATAGCTCAGAGAAGTTAAATCATTTGCTCACAGTTACATGACAACAAGAGAACCTGTAGCATTCTTTCCACTACATGACTACATCATCCTGAACAGTTACTTATGTTGCAGATTTCACAGTATCTTCAAAATATTTATTGATTGGGAAGTGGTTAGGACCCTGCACTTCCACTGAAGGGGGCAGGCATGTGTTCAATCCCTGTCAGAGAGCTAAGATCCCACATGCCTGATTACAGAAATATTAGGACAGTAATTTGTATCTAATACATAACTGGAAATAACAGTACAGAAGGGAAGGGGCAACTGAGATGTCTGGACCTAATAATGTTATTGTAAAATGTCATTGTAAAGAGGATGGCATTTTAACTTGCAAATTTTATTGTATCTTTTTTGAGTGTGAAATACACTCAAAATGTAAATGTAAATGTAAAATGTGTGTAAATGTAAAAGTGTGTAAATGTAAAATAGGTTGACTTCTCATGTAGCCTGCTACCCCTCTAATAGCGTTACTTGTGGTGTTTTCCTGCAGGTTTTCCTAGACAGAGACCTCACCAAACAGTCCAGTATTAACTTGGTAGATTTAGCTGGAAGTGAAAGGCAGAAATCTTCAGGATCAGAAGGAGACAGACTGCGGGAAGGATCACGCGTTAACCTAAGTTTAACCAATTTAGGAAACGTCATCAGGTAAATAATCAGTGGACAGGTACTTATTTGTGCCATAAAAGTGACCTCAAATATCAACATTTAGATTAATCGTAACCCTTGGTTCATGACCAACTAGCATCATTGGTTTATTCCTGGTCCTCTCCCAGATTTTAACTAATTAATTGCTTTTAGATGAAATAACAAACACTAGTAAAACTACCACCAAATCCAAAAAACAGTTGGAGGTAATCACCATCTTGCTCCCCTTGGAGGTGACCATCATCTTGAATTTTATGTTTTATGTATGTCCCTCCCTCCCCACTTTCTTTCTCCCCTTCCTTTCTTCCCTCTTTCTTTCTTTTCTTATTTTATCACATGTGAATATTATATTCAGTAGCACTGACTTTTGAATTTTATAAAAGGGAGAAATATTATATTATTTTCTGGATCTTGCATTTTTAAAGTTATTTAGATATAAATTACATTATAGTAAAGTGCACAAATCTTGAATGTTCAGCTCAATTGATTTTCATATATGTATATATCTATGTAATTAATGACTAGACTGAGATATAGTACATTTCCAAAACCCAGAAAACCCCCTCATGCCATTTCCTTGGCTTTTAATCACAACGAAAGAAATTAACCTGTTATCAAAGATTTATTTTTGCCTAGCTGTTCTGATTTTCATATAAATACAATCACTTATATCAGATCATTGTCTGTTATATCTGGCTTCTTTCTCTAAGGATTGTTTCTATGGGACTTATCCATAATGCTTTGCTTAGCAATTATTAGTTCTTTTTCATTGTTATGGATTATTTCATTGTAAGAATATACCATTATTTATCCATTCTTCTATTTGATGAGCATTTAATTTGTTTCCAGGTTTTAACTATTATGAATAAAGTTGTTACAAATGTTCTTGTACATATAATTTGGGGAAAATAATTACTCATTTCTCTTTAGTATATACCCAGGAGTATAGTTTGTTTTTAGATTCAACATTATTAACAATATCCATCTATCTTATGTGTGGCTCTAGTTAATTTATTTTCTGTTCTTTGACTAAACATGGTGTCTATGAGATTTATCCATATTGTTACAGTAGCAGTTGTTACAGCATCCATGTTATTACTTCTTTTTCATTATTATGTAGTCATCCATTGTGGGAATATGCCACAATTTTTTCCTTCATTCTCATGTTAATTGTTAATTTGGTTGTTTCCAGGGTTGTTGTTTTGTTTTGTTTTGTTTTGTTTTTTTGCTTTTACAAATAGTGCTACTATGAACATTCTCATAAACTCACTGAGTATCAATATACTAAAGGATTTTTTTATATTGGCAACTGAAATTATTGTGCTTTATATATAAGGTGTGTGAATACCTAATTTTTCAAGATGGTGATAAATTGTTCTCCAAAGTTGTTAGTCCAGTTAACATTCCCAGTGGCAATGTATAACATATCCCATTAATCCACATCTTTTCTAAGGCTTGATGTTGTCAGATTTCTTGACATTTACCAATTAAATGGGCATAAACATACTTTGGGCTTCTGGGATAACTCAGTGGGTAAAGAATCTGCCTGCAATGCAGGAGACCCCAAGTCGATTCCTGGGTTGGGAAAATCCCCTGGAGAAGGGATAGGCTACCCACTCCAGTATTCTTGTGCTTCTGTGGTGGCTCAGCTGGTAAAGAATCCGCTTGCAATGCGGGAGACCTGGGTTCTATCCCTGGATTGGAGAGATCCCCTGGAGAAGAGAAAGGCCTGGAGAATTCCATGGACTGTACAGTCCACGGGACTGCAAAGAGTCAGAGATGACTGAGCAATCTTCACTTTCAAACAAACTTTACTGTGGTCTTGAGAGTCCTGGTTACTAGCAAGTTTGAACAAAATTTGATTTCTTTTTTACCAAAAAAATGCCTGTTCTAATGTTTTCCCCTTTATTCTATTTATTTATTGTTTTTTCATTGATCTGTAGATGTTTTAAACATATTTTATTACTCCTCTCTCAGGTATATGTATCATAAGTATCTTCTCCCAGTTAGTAGATTGTGTTTTCACTTTTTAAAAGATGTCTATTGATGAGCAGAAGTTATGGTGTATGTTTTGCATTTTTTTCATTTACTGTGTCTTGTTTAAGAAAATTTGTACTTAAACCCTATCTATCTGAAGTTAATTTCTGTGTATAGTGTAAAGTAGGCATCCTTTTCATTACTTTTTCCTTACAGATTACCAATTTTTTTTTTGTCTCATTTGTTGAATAGTCTGTTCTCTCCCAGTGATCTTCTATGCTACCTCTGTCATATGTCAAAATTCAACATTTTTTTTTTTAAACTATTTCCTGGCTTTTTCATCTGCTGAGTGGTCAAAGCCTAAAAATAATAAATACTTCAACCTGTTCATGGATAATGGGCTTCTCAGGTGGTGCAGTGGTAAAGAATCCACCTGCCAATGCAGAAGATGCCAGAGACATTGTTCCATCCCTGGTCAGGAAGATCCTTTGGAGAAGGAAATGGCAATCCACTCCTGTATTCTTGCCTGGAGAATCCCATGGACAGTGAAGCCTGGTAGGCTACAGTCCATGGGGTTGCAAAGCGTTAGACACAGTGAGCAACTGAGCACACACATCCTTGGATAATATGAAGATCTACATCTTACATATGTCATTGTTGACATGTATTCTAATTTTACTCTTTAACCCCCAAATATTATTATTAATGTTTCATACAGTTAGTGTTCATTCACATTTATCTATTTTTAAAATTATTTTTATTCATTCCTTCTTAAACTTCAGAGCTGCTGTATAAAATCAGTTTCTTTCTGATTGAAATATTTTCTAGATTTTCCCTTAATGACCATTTGCTGACAGCAAATTTAGTTTCTGTTTGGTTGAAATTTCTTATTTCAATTCATTTTTGAAAGATAATTTTGCTGGGTATATAATTCTAGATAAGTGGTATTTTCTTTCAGCTTATTAATGATACCATTCTACCGTTTTCTGTTGTTGGCCTAATTACTATTCCACTGAAGACAATCTTTTTCCCTATCTGCTTTTAAGCTCTTCTTATTTGGTGTTCTGCAATTTAATTCTGTTGCAGTTTATTTATCCTGCTTGGAATTTTTTAGTCTCCATAGGTCTATGATAGTGATTTTCATCAACACTAAAAAATTTGCAGTCATTATCTTTCACATATTGATTCTGCATTTTTTTTTTCTCCTTTCTCTCCTGGAACTTCAATTGCCCTATTTGAATCTGCTTTTCCTGTCCTCAATGTCTCCTAAACTATCTTTCTGATTTTTCATCTCTATGTCTCCAGGCTGCAATCTAGATTTCTTTTGAACTCTCTAGTTCACTAATTCAATTATCACGGTGTCTACTGTTGAACTTAGTTTCACTGAGTTAGGCAAGGCTGTGGTACATGTGATCAGATTGGCTAGTGTGGGGTTATGCTGTGTGGGGCCACCCATGATGGATGGGTCATGGTGAAGAGGTCTGACAGAATGTGGTCCACTGGAGAAGGGAATGACAAACCATTTCAGTATTCTTGCCTTGAGAACCCCATGAAGAGTATGAAAGGCAAAATGATAAGATATTGAAAGAGGAACTCCCCAGGTTGGTAGTTACCCAATATGCTACAGAAGGTCAGTGGAGAAATAACTCCAGAAAGAATGAAGGGATGGAGCCAAAGCAAAAACAATACCCAGTTGTGGATGTGACTGGTGATAGAAGCAAGATCCGATGCTGTAAAGAGCACTGTTGCATAGGAACCTGGAATGTTAGGTCCATGAATCAAGGCAAATTGGAAGTGGTCGACAGAAGATGACAAGAGTGAACGTCAACATTCTAGGAATCAGCGAACTAAAATGGACTGGAATGAGTGAATTTAACTCAGATGACCATTATATCTACTACTGTGGGCAGGAATCCCTTAGAAGAAATGGAGCAACCATCATGGTCAACAAAAGAGTATGAAATGCAGTACTTGGATGCAATTTCAGAAATGACAGAATGATCTTGATTTGTTTCCAAGGCAAACCATTCAATATCACAGTGATCCAAGCCTATGCCCCAACCAGTAATGCTGAAGAAGCTGAAGTTGAACGGTTTTATGAAGACCTACAAGACCTTTTAGAACTAACACCCCAAAAAGATGTCCTTTTCATTATAGGGGACTGGAATGCTAAAGTAGGAAGTCAAGAAACACCTGGAGTAACAGGCAAATTTGGCCTTGGAATGCGGAATGAAGCAGGGCAAAGACTAATAGAGTTTTGCCAAGAAAATGCACTGGTCATAGCAAACACCCTCTTCCAGCAACACAAGAGAAGACTCTACACATGGACATCACCAGATGGTCAACACCGAAATCAGATTGATTATATTCTTTGCAGCCAAAGATGGAGAAGCTCTATACAGTCAACAAAAACAAGACCAGGAGCTGACTGTGGCTCAGATCATGAACTCCTTATTTCCAAATTCAGACTTAAATTGAAGAAAGTAGGGAAAACCGCTAGACCATTCAGGTATGACCTAAATCAAATCCCTTATGATTATACAGTGGAAGTGAGAAATAGATTTAAGGGCCTAGATCTGATAGATAGAGTTCCTGATGAACTATGGAATGAGGTTCGTGACATTGTACAGGAGACAGGGATCAAGACCATCCCCATGGAAAAGAAATGCAAAAAAGCAAAATGGCTGTCTGGAGAAGCCTTACAAATAGCACTGAAAAGAAGAGAGGCGAAAAGCAAAGGAGAAAAGAAAAGATATAAGCATCTGAATGCAGAGTTCCAAAGAATAGCAAGAAGAGATAAGAAAGCCTTCTTCAGCAATCAATGCAAAGAGATAGAGGAAAACAACAGAATGGGAAAGACTAGAGATCTCTTCAAGAGAATTGGAGATACCAAGGGAACATTTCATGCAAAGATGGGCTCGATAAAGGATAGAAATGGTATGGACCTAACAGAAGCAGAAGATATTAAGAAGAGGTGGCAAGAATACACAGAAGAACTGTACAGAAAAGATCTTCACGACCCAGATAATCATGAGGATGTGATCACTAATCTAGAGCCAGACATCTTGGAATGTGAAGTCAAGTGGGCCTTAGAAAGCATCACTAAGAACAAAGCTAGTGGAGGTGATGGAATTCCCGTTGAGCTGTTTCAAATCCTGGAAGATGATGCTGTGAAAGTGCTGCACTCAATATGCCAGCAAATTTGGAAAACTCAGCAGTGGCCACAGGACTGGAAAAGGTCAGTTTTCATTCCAATTCCAAAGAAAGGCAATGCCAAAGAATGCTCAAACTACCGCACAATTGCACTCATCTCACACGCTAGTAAAGTAATGCTCAAAATTCTCCAAGCCAGGCTTCAGCAATATGTGAACCGTGAACTCCCTGATGTTCAAGCTGGTTTTAGAACAGGCAGAGGAACCAGAGATCAAATTGCCAACATCCGCTGGATCATGGAAAAAGCAAGAGAGTTCCAGAAAAACATCTATTTCTGCTTTATTGACTATGCCAAAGCCTTTGACTGTGTGGATCACAATAAACTGTGGAAAATTCTGAAAGAGATGGGAATACCAGACCACCTAACCTGCCTCTTGAGAAATCTGTATGCAGGTCAGGAAGCAACAGTTAGAACTGGACATGGAACAACAGACTGGTTCCAAATAGGAAAAGGAGTACGTCAAGGCTGTATATTGTCTCCCTGCTTATTTAACTTATATGCAGAGTACATCATGAGAAACGCTGGACTGGAAGAAACACAAGCTGGAATCAAGATTGCCGGGAGAAATATCAATAACCTCAGATATGCTGATGACACCACCCTTATGGCAGAAAGTGAGGAGGAGCTAAAAAGCCTCTTGATGAAAGTGAAGGAGGAGAGCGAAAAAGTTGGCTTAAAGCTCAACATTCAGAAAACGAAGATCATGGCATCCGGTCCCATCACTTCATGGGAAATAGATGGGGAAACAGTGGAAACAGTGTCAGACTTTATTTTTTGGGGCTCCAAAATCACTGCAGATGGTGACTGCAGCCATGAAATTAAAAGATGCTTACTCCTTGGAAGGAAAGTTATGACCGACCTAGATAGCATATTGAAAAGCAGAGACATTACTTTGCCAACTAAGGTCCGTCTAGTCAAGGCTATGGTTTTTCCTGTGGTCATGTATGGATGTGAGAGTTGGACTATGAAGAAAGCTGAGCACTGAAGAATTGATGCTTTTGAACTGTGGTGTTGAAGAAGACTCTTGAGAGTCCCTTGGACTGCAAGGAGATCCAACCAGTCCATTCTAAAGGACACCAGTCCTGGGTGTTCATTGGAAAGACTGATACTAAGGCTGAAACTTCAGTACTTTGGCCACCTCATGCGAAGAGTTGACTCATTGAAAAAGACTCTGATGCTGAGAGGGATTGGGGGCAGGAGGAGAAAGGGACGACAGAGGATGATATGGCTGGATGGCATCACCGACTTGATTCACATGAGTCTGAGTGAACTCCGGGAGTTGATGATGGACAGGGAGGCCTGGCGTGCTGCGATTCATGGGGTTGCAAAGAGTTGGACACGACTGAGTGACTGAACTGAACTAAACTGAACTAAGATGTTGAACTTATCCATAGGGTTTTAAATGTCAATTGCTGTATCTAATCCTTTCTAGATAATCGTTTTGTTTCTTTCTAAACCTGGTAGCTTAAATTTTTGGATTTATTTTCTTTGTTTGTGGTTACAATTTATCAGAGATGGGATTTCCTCCCTCTTCCCCACTCTCTTGAATGCCAACACTGCTTCCTCTGAAGTACCCTGAGTGACATTTACTTCTCATTCACTCTTACTTGATTCTGTAGCCTATCAGGTCCTAACTCTATGAGATCTTCCTAAGGCAGTATGAGAGAAAGACCAGAAAGCACTTAAATCTGCTCCCCATCCCTGTCTCCACACTGCTAGCCCACCACCCTCTCCCTCAGGTCAAAACCCTTCTCTGTACACACACAAAAAGACCGTTCCCTGCAGGCTCTGGGTTTTCCTCCCTAAGTTTACTGTGTTAGAGCCCCACATCTAGGCCTCCCTCTCTGTTATGGTTTCCCCAGGGTTGACCTTGGAGAGGGAGCCAGCTGCTTCTATCTTGCAATATGCCAGTATCCTTGTACAGAAGGTATATCAACTATTGGATGTTCCTTAATGTCATGTCTGGTATATGGGGTTGTCAAGGATATTTGAGGGGTGTTTCTGACTCATCCACAAAGAGGCAGATTTCTTTTTGATACATTTAAAACTTTGTGTTGTTTTATATTTCCTTTTCATTTAGTGCTCTGGCTGATGCTGCCATGGGGAAGAAAGTCCTCCATGTTCCCTACAGAGACTCTGTACTGACCAAACTGCTCCAGTCAGCTCTGGGTGGGAACAGCAGAACCACTCTGGTAAAGTGACTTTCCTACCACATTTTAGACTGTTTAGACTCACGCAGCTGTCATGATTGCTATTGTTATTATTATTAAAGTTACTCTTCACAAGAATCTTGTCAGTTCTTGACAAGATTCTCAGTTTCAGCGCACTGACTGTGGAGCCTCATTTCCTTCCTTCCTAAAGTGAAGATGACGATGTCACCTTGAAACTGTGATTGTGAGGATTAAATGAAATATAATGAATAAGCTTTAAAAGTTGCAAAGCTGAACAAAGATAAATGATTATTTATCAGGCCCTGATGCTCTGAATCATGGCCTCCAGGCCCATAGATTAGGAGCTGCCCCATGGGCAGTCACTTTCCCTCCTGTTCACTCTCAGTGATCCTGCCCACCTCCAGCTCATCAAAAAGTTATTTTCTCATTTGAATTCTAGAACAGTTAAGCTGAAGTCAATACCAGATTTGAAACCATTTAGGTGGGTACTCAGTAATGATTTATTTATTAGTCTCTGCTGTGCTACCATTCAAGTGTCATTTAAAGTCCTGAGGAAATCTTTTGGGGACTCGGTGCTGAGGGTTGCATAGTACAGAGGTCAGCGGCACAGTTGTTCAAGTCAGGGCAGGTTCAGGTCCCAGCTCTGCCAGTTATGGGTGCCGTTACTCTTGTCTAAGCCTCAGTTTTCTGAGTTGTAAGGTTTAAACAAATCATAAGTTCCAAGATATTCCATGAATGTTAGCTGTGTAAAATCAACAACAGCTATGTGCTGTGTGTTTAGCTGTTCAGTCGTGTCTGACTCTCTGTGACCCCATGCACTATAGCCCACCAGGCTCCTCTGTCCATGGGGATTCTCCAGGCAAGAATACTGGAGTGGATTCCCATGCCCTGCTCCAGGGATCTTCCCAACCCAAGGGTCAAACCCAGGTCTTGTGCATTGCAGAGGGATTCTTTAGCATCTGAGCCACCAGGGAAACCCAAGAACACTGGAGTGGGTAGCCTATCCCTTCTCCAGGGGGTCTTCCTGACCCAGGAATCAAACCAGGATCTCCAGCATTGCAGGTGGATTCTTTACCAGCTGAGCTACCGGGGAAGCCCAACAATAGCTATATATCCTATATAAAAAACAAAATCTGAAAAGGACATTTGTTTACAGATAGCAGCGATAAGTCCAGCTGACATCTGCTATGAGGAAACTTTATCAACACTAAGATACGCTGAAAGGTACGATTATGAATACTTATCATCTATTGTGGTTCTAAGTTCTAAATCTGGCCAATTCTTCTAGTGCCTTTAAACTTGAGGAGCTGGTGTCTTGGGAAAGGGGCCAGAAAAAGGAAGAACAAAATGATCTGTGAGAGAAGAGGGAAAGAAAATAAAACAAATAAGAGGAGACAGAAATAGGGGCTCAGGGCCCTCCTAGCCAGTCATTCTGTCACTGCAGTCTTGGATGGGGGAGGAGCCACAGGCTCAAATTCATGGGAGGATGCATTGAACCCACCCCTGAAGTGCTCAGTTCCCTGTCTCCCTGCCTTTTTCGGTCAAATAGCATGGCCATTCACAGATTCTCTTTTTGTCCTATGGGTCACAGGTAGAGGATAGTGGCAGGCAGGGATTTTTTTTACTCAGTCGTGTCTGACTCTTTGCAACCCCATGGACTATAGCCCACCAGGCTCCTCTGGGATTCTCCATGCAAGAATTCTGGAGTGGGTTGCTATGCCCGCCTCAGGGGATCTTCCCAACTCAGGGATCGAACCTAGGACTCCTGCACTGCAGGCAGCTTCTTTACAAGTCTGAGCCACCGGGGAAGCCCTTAGTATTATGTAGAATGTTCATTTTCTCTCCATTTGTCAATTCTAAACTGTTGCTTTCACTTTTTACATGAGAGACTGTGTGATGCCGAGGAAGTAGAAAATGATCCCCAGGGGTCCTGGGCTCCAGGCCTGGATCTGTCGTGGTCTCTGTGACTGGGGGCAAGCCTTTCAAACCCTATTCCTTGGGGAAAGAAGTAAGGTGGCCAGATGTAGCAAATGAAAATATAGGCTGCCCAGTTACGTTTGAATTTCAGGTAAAGAACAGGTCATGTTTCAGCATAACTACGTCCCATGCGGCACTGGCCGGGAGTGAACTAGGGCAGCGGTGCCCAACTTTTTGGCCCCAGGGACTAGTTTCATGCAAGACAATTTTTCCAGGGACTGGGGGTCAAGAG